>BROE01000026.1:4864110-4949822 GCA_036571765.1 Plecoglossus altivelis
CCCCCCTCCCTCTCGCACCCCCCCCCTCTCCCTCCCTCTCCTCCTTCCGTTCTGGGTTCTGAACATGGCCGTTAAGCACACAGCAGCCACCCTCTCTCTCTCTCTCTCTCACATGTCTATTTTCCTCCTTCACCTGGGAGAGGAGGAAGAAGAAGAGGAGAGACCAGTACCACAGTAGGTGTAGATGGAGCTGTAGTGCAGGAAGCGGACACTGAGATTGTGCAGCACGGCCGGCTCGTGGAGGAAGCTGAGGGCCGTCAGGTCATTCTCCCCCTCCAGGAGCTCCGGGTTCCCCAGGGGGGGCAGGCCAGCGGGGGGCGCCACTGGGTACTGCAGCTCCTGAGGGCAGGGGGGTAGGAGAGGTTTGTGTGTGCTTGTGGAGACGTGAGTGTGTCCATTGGTGTGTGTAGAGGTAGCATGTGTGGGAGTGTGTGTGTGTTGGTGCGTTTGTTACCCTGCCATTACTAAGCTGCAGCAGGACAGACTGGTCTCCAGTCTTGTAGTCCCGGAGAAGCTTGGCTGATACCCACACTGCATCTGGGTCAGGAATCCAGACACTCGCCCCCTGGCATAGGAAGGGAGCGATAGAAAGAGGGTGATAGAGAGACAGTGAAGATAGAAAGAGAGGGACAGAGAACATGTACCAAATAAAATCAACCCCCCAATGTGTGATTGGTTTTAGACTGGGTGTGGAACTCTCAACAGAGATCAGGGAGGCTCTACTCCACCCCCCCCCCCCCACACACACACACACACACATCAGTGGCCCAACCACAACATTGTCCTTCGCATCAGCAGAAAAAGCTCCTAAACTCTGTTAAAGATTAATTTCAGTCATCCCCTCTGTCTTTCCAAGCCTCCATCTTGGAACTGTCTTTCCAGCTGCCCTCGCAGTCCCCCAGGATACAGTTTAGAAACATCTCTTATATATACATGATCCAAACAACATGACATCACCTTGAAACCTTACCTATCTTAACTCAGATCCAGCAAGACAGTTGTATCCTACAGGACACTGGTTTGAGGAACTTTACAACAGCACTACCCATGCTACTTTAAAAAAACAACAGTGTTAAGTCTTTGCTTTCAAGGGTTTATTTTATACAAACAGTTCTGTTATTTTAAAGAAACAGGTGACATCTTGAACTGCTATACCCATCCCCATGTTCTACCACTGAACTATAACCATCCCCATGTTCTACCACTGAGCTATACCTTCCCATGTTCTACCACTGAGCTATACCATCCCCAAGATCTACCACTGAGCTATACCCATCCCCATGTTCTACCACTGAGCTATACCCATCCCCATGTTCTACCGCTGAGCTATATCCATCCCTCCAGTTATGCCGGTTCACCGGTGTTCGTTGAAGACTCAGGTCGAACAGTAATATCAAACTACATCTTGAATGAGCATTAATATTCACATCAAGATGTTGCAGCTTCTAATCAAATCAAAATGTATTTGTCCAGCCCTTTTCACAAGTCATGTACCTAATAATCCTTGACTATATGACAAAAGCATCTGCTGAATGCATCAGGACATTGTTACAAGAGAGGGTCCAACGTTAGATATCACACACTTCTCAGATCATACCTTGGTGTACAACTCCACTGTCGCCATGGTGAAGAAGGAGTTGTCGCTGGCAGACCTCTAAAACTACAGCCGTCGTCAGGTGGGGGGAGACAGGAGGAGAGGAAGGGGGGTTCTCCAGTCCGTGTTCTCCCTGGGTGAACACGTTCTCTAACGGGATTCTCTCTATATAGGCTGCGTCCTCCACACGTTCACTTCACTCTGCGAGTGTGTGCGTGTCCCTCTGGTCAGTGAGTGTCTGCAGTTTCCCACGGGTTGGCGAGCGTGTCCTACACTCTCCCATAGCTAGGTGTGTCCCCCTCCTACACTCTCCCTCTGGTATATGAGCTTGTGTGTGTGTTAATGCACTTTGTTCCATCACACAGGGAGGCACGGAGAGTGCTGCCTGGCAGGTTAACGGTTAACTTCCAGGAAGAGGCGAAAGGTAGAAGACGATAAAGAAGAGGACATCCCTGCATCTATACCAGAGGCAGCAACAAGCTGAGAAGACCAGGAAGAACAGAGAACCAGACTGTGACGTAACGACTCGCTTTATTACCAACACGATCAAACGGATCTGAGCAGGGATGAGGTCCCCCACGCTGGGATCACCCTCCAGCTTAGAAGGACGTCTGGGGGGGGGGGGGGGGGATTTATGTACAAAAACAACCTACTTCCTGTCCTGGAAACATACCCTTCACTCTAAAATCACACTTTGTTCCCCATAGCAACAATGCCAACCCTGCCTGAGATCAGCAGAGCAGAACACATCTCTACTCTCGGTCAGACAATGACTCAAGTGTGTGTGTGTGTGTGTGTGTGTGTCTGTGATTGGTAGTGTGAAAACACTAACATTTTAAAACACAAAGCAGCCATATTTCCTTTGACTTCTGCACTTCTTATGCCACCATATGGTGGAGAACAATGCATCACACACACAAACTCATTAAAATGCATTACAGAACAGATAACACTTTCCAATACACCATTCACACCTAACTAATGCATTAGAATGCATCATGGCACCTTATGATGCATTTCAACAGGTTGAGACATTATTATGCTTTATAGCACATTATGATGCATTACAACCATAAAAAACATGAGCATTATACAGCATTACACATTGAGGCCTTATAAACAGAAGATGACGTTAACTCAGGAGGTAATAACAATTACTCAGACATGACACATAGCTGAGGCGGGTCTGGGAGGTATTTGGGCGCAGCTTGGAGAGACTCCTCCCTCCCCAGACCACGCCCCCAGTCCCAGCATGAGACATTAGCACCAACACTGTGGTCCCTGATTGGTCCTGGGGGTGGAGGGGGTGGTTTTGCCCAGATGAACATACCTGGGGGATGGAGGGAGGGGTGCAGTAACACTGGGGTTCATGATTAGAAGCTGGATAGCATGGAGGACAAACACAGACTCATCCGTCTTCAACACAGGGATGGGGGGTGGGGTCTGGAGAGAGGAAAAGGGTAACAACATTGTCTCTCAACAATACATATTCATAATAAAACTCCCAATTTAAAAAAATACATTATAGAACACTGAATGGACCCCCCCCCCCCCCCCCATTTCCTCTCAGTAGGAAAGTATTCTATCTCTCTGACATTCCGTTGCTGACAGACTTTGGTCAGCTGATCCTCTCTGTGATTGGTTGTCTGTAGAACGACTCGGTCAGTCCTTATCTAACGCCAGGGCCTGTGGGTGGGGCCCTACCAGCGGGCTTCGCGGATTAGGTGGAGGTTGGGGCAGAGGCGTGACTTGTGTGGGGTGTCAGGGGGGTAGGAGAGGGTCAGGAGAGAGGCAGGAGTGGGCAGAGGAGGTAATGGGGCAGTCTAGGACTGAGTCCCAGGTCTAGGACTAAGACTCAGGAGCTAGGACCGAGGACTGGGACCCCAGACTAGGCCACAGAACCTAGAACCAGACGCTAGGCTCCAGTGCTATACAGTGTCCATTTCTTCCCCAGCAGAGCCCTCCTCCTTCAGGGAGCCCGAGTCGCTGGCTGCCTCCTCCACGCTGGCCAGCATGTCAGCCATCAGAGCCTCCTCCAGACGCTTCCTTACGCTGAACACTAGCTCCTCCTGCTTCCTACACACGCACACATGCACACACAGCGAAAGAAAAAGAATGACAAATCAAGAGTGTGTCAAAGACTGAACGAGTGAAACAGACAGTACTCTGTGTGTGTGTACCTGATGTCCTCATCGGTCACCAGGAAAGCCCTGCAGAGCGGCTGGGCCGTATTAAGCCACACCCCTGGGTTCTTCTCCACAGCGGCAGAAAGCTGACCCGTGATGGGGGCGGAGCTAGTGTGAAGGGCGCTGGCAATGGCCGACAGCAGCGTCTTATCTGCACTTCCTGGACCCACACCTGGGAGGGGGGGGGGTCAGTTTTACACAGGAGGGCTAGCAGTGTGTGTGTGTGTGTGTGTGCGTTTGACAGGAAAACCTGAACAGACGTCTCACCCTGCAGTCCTTTAGGCAGCTCCATAGTCTTGACTAGCTCTTCTGCGATGTCGTATGCATTCAGACCACTCAGCTTCCTCTCCCAGAACAGCTTCACACACACACACACACACACACACACACACACACACACACACACACACACATAAATATTTCTGCTTCCAACAGACAGCTTTATGAGTCTAAGGGTGTTAAGCCTGTATGGATCAGTGTGTGTGCTGACGTGTGTGTAAATGGAGTCTGGTTGCCACGGTCACCTGTCTGGGTTGGTCCACGGCTTTCTGAGGGTCCGTCTTGACTTTGTTGCTAGGGTGGTTGGTAACCTTGGTAACAGGCTGTTTGAAGATTGAAGCCGTCTGTCTAACTGGGAGGGATGTGTTCAGGTCTGGCTTACCCTGGGGGCGCACACGCACACACACACATTGTATGATTACAGGAGGCTGTATCAGATGTTACCAGTTGAACATGAACAAACCAGGAAGGAAGTCTATCTTGAGTGGATGTCTGCCAATATACAATGTCTCCATCTGTCCTCCACGCACCCCTACCTACTGGTGAGGTTGTTGTTGTCATAGCAACCCCCGTACCTTGGTGAGGTTGTTGTTGTCATAGCGCAGACGCTGGCGGTTCTTGTTCAGTTTGCTCATCAGCATCTTCCCCGTGCGGAAGTCAAATGAACTGAGGTCCATCTGGTTACCCAGGTAACGGGCCAACTGAGGCTTGCTCCGAAACTTCTTCCCGCTGGGGCTGAGGGAGATGAGGTAAAAACACAGACAGGAGAGAGAAAGGGAGAGAAGGCTGAAATTACAACACATAACAGCTGCAAACACAAACACACACACACAAATGAACACAAATGTTAAGAATAGAGTTCCGTTGTGACCAGTTGGACTACATCGCGTGGCTCCGATACATTGTTTCAGAAGACATAGTTCTCATTCTACGAGCGTGGAAACGGCCAACTTGTAGAGACCGTGAAGTTTTGTTTTGACTCAAGTTATTGATTTTAATCATTTAGCTGTGGCTGTAAGGAACTGCAACAGGTCTTTTAACATTAAGTTATATTCAATGTACATGGTTTAAGTGCAGTACTTTGGAGACTTTATACTCACTAAAAGGTGAAATTATTGCACAAAATGATACGTTCGAGGATGAAGTCTTGTTAGCCTGCGGGACGCACGGGCCTAGCACCAACTACCCGACCAAGCGTTTCCCCTGCCTCCCCTCCCCTCGCCGAGAACAAATAAAAAGCGCTTATTTGTTAATTATATAGCCAATGTTATTTGAGGGGGTAGCGAACAAATGCATCTGATATGCGGAAATGTTTCTATCCCGGTCGTTGGACGGGTTTAAGGTGAGTGAAGTCTACGGGATCATTTTCAAAAGCTCATTGTCCAACCATTCAGGGTGTGTATGTTTGTGTGTATGTGTGTGAGAGAGCGATGGCCTAGATAGCCATTCTCTAACTCGGAAAATAGTGTCCAACATCCCCTCTCCGGCTTCTCCCGGTCCACCCCCCTCCCCAAGTCACAAACTAACCCAGCCCCAACCAACCGCCCGTGTAAGGCCGCCCGCGCTCCTACACAACACCCTCTCGTCTGTCTCTTAGTACCTAAAATAATAGACATCGCTCTTCCCCGCTGACAAACCGGACTTTCTCGTCACTTCTTCCATTTTCCAGCCTTTTGGGAGCGCCGAACACTCCCATCTCTTCTTCTCCATAACTCTCCGGCGAGTTTAAACCGAGGTCTACAAACTGGTGCTCTCTTTGCGTTTTCCAAAACGATCAAAGATTAGTCTAGTTTTCCGTGTTTTGTTGTCTTTACTTTTCTGTGTGAGTGGCACGCTACTACGGATTACAGGATTGCATCTCTTTGTCGTTTTCGGGTATATCCCTCCGCCGTAACCTTATAGCCTCATCACTACCTGCCTGCCTCGAGGGGGCAGTCAGGGCTACATCCGCCACGAAAACACAGGACAGTAAATCGTTGCCTATCATTCTGTAAACCGATCAAAGCCATTGACGCAACGCGCCTTTGTCGCAACAATGTAACACCAACAGTAACGCGTTATAATGTCACGCTAAAGACCAGTCTAAAGATTTCCATGAACGACTTTAACAACGTTCAAATTTTGAGCTATAAGTTTCATGTTACGGACTAGCCGAAATGTGGATATCGTTTTCCATCACGACAATGCACCCTGTCATTCGGCATTGTAGAAACTGCCCTAATGAATGAACAAAGGGCTAGATTGAAGCTTGGATTACAGATTGCGTATGAAAACGATGCAATATTTTCATCTAATGCTAGTGTGGTGTGAAATAACTAATGCATTTAATTCTGCTCAATAACATCGCCTATAACTATCTGTTTGAACTGACGGGAATGCGACTGACAAACACTATCATCGTTTTGTTCATAAGACAATACAGAAATATAGGAGAGTAATCACAATGCCATGTTTTAAATCGCTGACGGTTAGAATAGTCAACATAGTTCTATATTTGGAGTATGTGGCGATTTGCGGATACTCGAGACCACCGAACGCCTCCGATCTCGTGCCCCCTAAACGATGATTAAAAAACCCAAATGTATCAAAGCGCAACAAAACGACATATCAAACATCAAGTCACAGCCATTTTACATATGCAAATCGACATATTGCTGTACTCCTTCAAACAGTACTTACTCGTTTTTGTCCATTTTACACTATCTCGGTTTCTCCCTTTCGGTGTAGTGTTAAATCCCTTCTCCCCTCTCCTCGGTCGTTCCCCTCCCCCTTCGATGCCAGAAATGAAAGACATTATCCGCGCAGAGAATCACAACAGACCCTATTTGGCTGATGTTAATGAGTATCAATTGAGGAATTTTCCCGCATTGAAGCCCACCTCTGTGTCAATACAGTCAGGTAGCCTTGGCTTCAAGCAGGAACACATTGTCACCGGTTAAACTTATGTGGTAGTGTAAGTTGAGAATTGTTATTTAGTATGTAAGATGACAATCAACTCAATTATCAAACATAACAATTGAAATGAAGGGGGTAGTACATTGCATAAATGGACATGACAAAAAAACTCAAAACTTTGAAATAATTGAATAAACTTTTATTTAGAGAAAAGTATGAATCATAAAGTTCTGCAGAGCGTCCATGAGCACAAAATACAGTCCTCACCTCCCAGAATTCTGACGTTGGCAGCATTGCAGCATGAGTTTGACAAGACTCAAATGAGTGAAATACATCCTCCCTCATCACACACATAACATATTGATGCTATAAGAAAAGGGCTGTGCTAATTCGTACAGACTGTTTCAAAATAACACTAAAACTGCTTCCCTCCCTATGAATCACAACACCCCTCAGTGCAAATGGCTACAAGCCCTCCGTTACAGTGATGAATTAGCACTGGGACGTCCCACTGAAGCCAATGCAGAAAAGCTGGGTATCCCTATTGCCCCCAACACGCACCTGCAGACAGACACAGTCCATTAGCAGTAGGGAGAGAAACAGCACAATTTAAAAAAAATTTTTTTATTGTATTATATAAATATTTTGTGTAATCTGCATAGTTTGATAGTGACAGTTGGAGACAGGAAAGGTGGAGGAGTGAGAAGATGACGTGCAGTAAATAGCCCAGGCTGCAATCAAACCCTTAGTCTTTGTGGTAGGAGGTTCCTGGCTAAATGGTTTGTCTAAATATGCTAGTTAAACAACTACAATTACATTCATATAAATCAATACTTCATATAGAATAAAACATTTTAACCATGCAATATCAGTGTGTGATTCTGTCACAATAATCTTACTGTCGTGTCTTACGTAATCATCTTTCTTGGAGGTGACAGGTTAAGAGTAGACAGGCTGCCACCTAGTGGCTATAGTGGTTAGCATCTGTATAATGTCATTCAACATAGGTCAACAGGGCAATTATCAATTTCTGAATCTGTTCCACAAATCTCTCTTGGCATGGGAACGATTGGGAATGTTTTCTACAGACTGGCCAGTACACTACTAGAACTCCCTTTACTCTCACTCACGTTTGAACCAGCTATGTGACTTTCTACTTGTTGCTCTTGAACTTTCCGTTAATGTAGGGGACCCAGTCCAGAACAAGTCGCCAGTCGGTAAAGTGGACCAGTGCCACTCCACCCACTGTGCCCCAGCACACCATGTTTGGAACCCTGTGGAGGAAACACGTGTTTTTGTGTTAAAAGACCACGAGGCATTAGACCACGATTTATTGTTTATCAGGAGCGTTGGAACACAAAACACAGAATATTCTACATGTCTGTCGTTCATACAATGGTACAGACGGTATTAGAGCTGGTTTTAAGATTGCGGACATTTCTAGGATTATCGTGACTAGATAACCTGAGAGTACTACCATTTGGCGTTCATATATAGACACCACGCGTTCCAGAACTTCAAGACTTTAGTTTACACTACTACTAAACAATCAAAACCGCCACTTTATTTTCGATGAGTCTGCGTAATATCAAAAAGACATCATACCAACTCCTAAAGACCAATGGAAACGTTGTCCTAAACTGCACAGCTAACTCATCCGAATCTAGTAAACATGATTGTCTTGCTTAGTCTGCTATTTTGTCAATAAACAGGCATTTTAGAGACACACACTCTAGAAACGGTAAATAGTAACCATAAAGTAACTAGCAAACTAACTCAAATATAACCCAGTCAGCTGGTCTAAGTATCTGATAAGCTAACTTATGGTGGGTCAAGAAAGGACACAGGAGATTTAGGCAACCTTGTTTTCAAAACTGTAACTCGATAAAACTCCCAATATACCGAGGATCTACACGAACACCATGCAACCCTCCTCTCCAACTTACCAAGTCCTTAAAATTGAAATATATTTGGCGCCCACCACTTTATTTAGTATTTTTACCACCATTCTGACCTTCCTTGGTCGCTTGTCAGCTATCCTAGCTTGTCTAGACGCTTTCTCGCTTGCTGTTGATGACGCCAGAGGCTCACGGAGGACCCTGGAATCGGCAACTCATACGCCTGTCGAAAACAAACACCGAAAAAAAAAACCAACAACAGCTTTTTTCACGTAGTCACGTAAATTATTTGTCAATATTTTACCCTGCTTTGTGTGTTGAAAAAGCGCTATATACGTTTAATGTTTAAATACATATCATAAACAATCAAAATAAACGTGCAATAGTTTCGCAGATTGGGCTGAATCCAACATCACATGATCTCTCTGGGTGGAGTCTGCATGTCCTCCCCATGTTACCGTGGGTTCTCTCCGGGCACTCCGGCTTCCTCCCACCGTCCAAAGACATGCATGTGATAGGTTAATTGGTATATTGAGAAATTGCCCCTAGAGAGTGGATGTGTGAGTGACTGGTTGTCTGTGTCTCTGTGTTGGCCCTGCGACTTGCTGGCCCCAGTCCAGGGTGTACCCTGCCTATGGCCCGAAGCTACTGGGTTAGGCTCCAGTCACCCGTGACCCCTCAATGGGAAAAAGCGGCACTGCAATCCCTCCCAGGGATTAGCAGTAGATAATGGATGGATGGATAGTTTTGCAGATTTTCACACAATAGTCTGTTGTGACGATCTGGAATATCTGGTGTATTAGTGTATTAGATTGTATTAGATTAGTGTATTAGATATTCCAGATCGTCACAATAGTCTGTTAGACTATTGTGACGATCTGGAATATCTGGTGTATTAAGGACAATGTTTTTAATAGCATCTGCATATCTTGATAAGGCCGTCAACCACTCTGTAATAAAAATAACGGGGAGGTTAACTTAAGTTTTGCATCATAAAAAATTGGCACACTTATCCGCTGTGACAACATCACGAAAAGCCGTAGTTCTGAGTTTAGAATAAACCTTAGACAGTAAATTCGTTGACAGGTCAAGTTTGACACGTAATTGACGTCACAGCTTTAGGACACTCCCCCTCCTTTGTGAGTGGCCTCTAGCACCACCAGCAACCCACGAGAACACTTGTAACGGAGAAGCAAGAGAGATCTGCGGGCTTGGAAGTTGGCCGGATGGTTAAATCCAACCTACAGACGATACTAAATAGCCACTGTTTTGTCAGAGAAAAAGAGAGAAACATATCCAAAATGCCAGTTAACCAGACCTGTAATAAACCGGAAAGTGGAAGGTAAGTTAGACAGATTTGGGGATGAAATTGGAATAAGTAACAAAGCTAGCCTAGTTAGCAAGCTAACTCATACGCATAGTGTGACGCGGGACCTGTCTATTTGCTGGAAGGTATACAATTTATGACACGGTAAAAAAAACGTAAATTATTATTATTTACGAGCCATATTTAACAGTTAAACTTCAATGACAACTAAGCTATTATAATGTGTTTTCTAACTAACGCGTGACAATAGAATTATACAAATGATAAAAGACTGATGTTCTGTTATAAGATATTGACGCGGCCTAGCTGGCTAAGATAAAATATAGCTCTTGCCCAATAGTACTGTGTAGCAGAAGCTGCTAGCCTAGCTAGAGCTAACTAGTATAGCCTATAGACCAAATACTGCTTGCTAACACTAAGATCTAGACAAGGTTCGGTCTGTGTTTACGCTGCAATCTCGCTAATTAGTTATATAACACAGGCCTATGTAATAATTGGGATATGTGTGTTTTGGTTTCTGTAAAACAAGTATTGTACATTTCTAGTTGAAATCATTGTATGTCGTCGTACAACCTTTTAATTATATTTGATTTAAACTGCACATATCTGTTCTGAGTTAGCTTTTATGTTAGCCGCTGGCTAGCCATTTCTGGCCGCGTCAGTTGAGTGGTCAGCAACACTTGCGTTGACAGCGACACGTTGAAGTGAAATGCGATGGCGTAAAACACGGTCAGGTTTGACAATACCTTTCAACAGGAACTTATTATACCAAAGCGCCGTTTTCGTCTGGTCAGAAGGGAATGCCTGGACTGTGTAAAGGCATTTGATCGAAGGTTCTAGAAACGTCAATCGTTGATATCAGTTTGGCTCGTCATTTTCTACGTGCGTGAACGGGGTTCAACTCTGGAATCATAGGTCATGGTAAGTCTACACCAACAATATGGATGCGTTCGCGGTCAGTCTGCTACAACTAATGATCTACATGTCACAGCTTCATGCTCGGCCGTGCGCTCTCCAAAGGGCTCCTCTATTCATACTTTCAGTCGTGTAGAGCAGATTCGTCCTCTTGAGTTAATAAACAACCGATAAGTTGGACTCTATCAAGTAAGTCACGAAGCTGTGTAGGAACTCCTCAGTTTTGCTATGAGCAAGACCGTGTTCAAATGTGCTGGTCTTCCATTAACAGCTATGAACACAAGCATGCCAGATTCCTTGAATGAGTTGTTTTAACAACAACATAAAACGTAGTAATAAATATAGTAATGTAGTAATACCAACTACAACCGGTAATATATATATGTAAATTTCTCTTTTTTAAATTTTGAGGATCTTTTGTTTTTCCTCCACTTCCATTGATCATTTATGGTCCGCTAGTTTGGTCAGCGCAGTGAGTCTGTGGTACCACGTGACGATGGCAGCTGTCGCCATCTAAGCCTCTTCCTCATTGCTGAGGGCTGCGCTAAGCTTATGGGGATTGGGAACAATGTTGTGAATGGCGCAGAGCTGCTGAATCTGTTGTTGGAACAAGTGCAGGTGGAATTTGACCCCTTGGTAGGGGCCACTGTTAGATATTTACCAGGACTATCGCAGCTGTGACAGACTGGCTGGCTGCTATCTCGAGTGATTGACCAATAACACGAAGGGAAAACAGCCTCTTGTTTTCTATACCGTTCCCCCTCTCTGTGTTCAAACTGCGGACCTGCCTGGGTTCCCTTCACACGCGCTGACAGGAGGCTCGGCCGTTCCCCAGCGTTCACACCACAGCTCTACATATAGCACCGGAGTGGCGCTGACGTAGGGCAGGGTGTGTGATGTCTGCTGCCCGGAGGCAGACAGGCAACATGGCTGCTAATGGATGTTGTTCCTGTGAGAACAGACTGCACAGCCCTGTACTAGCTACTCTAGTCTGGGGACCGTAGAAGTCCTAGCTACTCTAGTCTGGGGACAGTAGAAGTCCTAGCTACTCTAGTCTGGGGACAGTAGAAGTCCTAGCTACACTCTCTAGTCTGGGGACAGTAGATGTCCTAGCTACACTCTGGTGTGGCAGGCGGTCTCCTCCATGCCCCATTCAGGGTGCACCTAAGTGTTGGAGAGGAGTCACAGTCATACCTAATGCTGTTACGCAACCCAAACTACGCAGAGGATGGCTCCTGGCTGTCAGGGTAATACTCAGTAATGGCTAGTCAGAGCTTGAGAACACGCTGGTCTGGACGGACAGGATTATCTCGATCATCAGACTTTTTAAGTCCTCGATGGTCATGTGATCGAAGCGGACTCAAATCAGCCTCCTAGACTGGAGTCTTACCAGATCCACACACTAGAGGTTCTGTTCCCGTGGCAACCCGGCTCTCTTTTCTGTATTTTTCCGTTGGAACTTGACAGGTCTGCCAAGTGTGTGGAGGAATGTCATCTACCTGTCTCTGTGGGAGTCAGAACCCAACTCTGATTGGTTTGTGGGTTGCGATGTGTCACCGTTTCCTTGACAATGGATGAGTCATCTGAACACAGGAGCGTTTGTTTAGAGCGTGCAGAGCTTACACAAGTCAGATCTTACACCCAGTTTGTGCACCAGGAAACAGATCAACCTTAGGTCCTCAGATACCTATAGAGTTACTGTGTAATCTCCTGCAAGCTTGTCAATCATAGATGGAGAGTGATGGAGTACATTGAACTTTGACCTCTGCTGTAAATAAACTGTACTGCTAACCTGGCCAATGTTTGACTAGAGTCATTCATTTATGTTTGGGGTTGATCATCGTCTGTTCTGGTATGGATGGCTGGGTGATCTAGCAGTGCTTATCTACCAGTGATGCCTTCGTACTCTCTCTAAATTCTGTGTGTGTGTGTGCGCGTGTGTGCGTGTGTTGCAGCAGCTCCAGTAGTCCTTGTCGGGGCCCTCTGATCGTCAGTAACCTGGGTCCAGGGCCTCAGTGGTGCTCCTGATGACCCTCTCCCACCATTGAAGATCCCAGGTGGGCGAGGGAATGACCAACGGGATCGCAATCTCTCAGCCAAGCTCTTCTATTCTGTGAGTGTCTACTGCTGTCTAGATGTCTAGTACGTTCAAGCTATGAGCCAGTAGTCATACAGTCATGAAATCACCTCTGTTGGTTTACCCTCTCTTGTGGATCCACCTCTACCCCCCCTCTCCTCCCTTCAGGATGCTCAACTGCTGGTTCTGGAGGAAGCTCCGCCCCCCAGCAGCCGCGTGCGCTTCCTGCTCTTTGAGTCTCGGCGCTCGGAGGGGCGGCGCGGTGTGTGGAGGGGGGCGCTGAAGGGGGGGAGCATCTACATTGAGATCCCCCCCGGAGCCCTGCCAGAGGGCTGCAAGGACAGGTCAGACCCGTTACACGGTCACCAGGGGATGGGAGGGGTGGGAGGGGTGGGGGTGGATGTACTCACCAATTTGTCCTTCCTTCCCTCCAGCTTTGCGCTGGTGTTGGAGTTTGCAGAGGAGCGGCTTCAGGTGGATCACGTCTTCATCTGTTTCCACAAGAACCGAGACGACCGAGGTGAGCGCGCACACAAGCATACTGGTAGACCAGGGTCTAATCTGTCAGCCGTACTGACCATGTGCCTCTCCTCTCTCCAGCATCCCTACTGCGTACTTTCAGCTTCCTAGGTTTTGAGATTGTGCGACCAGGCCATCCCCTCGTCCCCACACGCCCCGATGCTTTCTTCATGGCTTACAGCATCGAGCGCGACTCCGACGAGGAATAAAGCTCCCCCATCTCGCATACTATCGCTTCTAGTGTTTTCCCTCCCTCCCTCTGTCCTTCCTTCCTTCCCCCCCCCCTCGATTCCACAATCCCCCACTTACTTAAAGTAATTATACAAACTCTTAACATGGAGGTTTCCTGTGAAGTTGTTTTTCCTTGTTTATGATCTGTATGATGTGCTGTATGGCGATGACATTTGCACCAGTGTACCATGTGGAGAAGCAGGAATGTACCAACTACCCAGTAAACCAGGGGGTACTCTCCCCTCCACTGTAGTCACTATCCATGATACTTTCAAGTGTTAGTGTTGATTTCCCACCTTTCCTCTCCTCTCCTTCCATCCACCTCTATGATCATATCTAGGATGTAGTATTTATGGTTAAGATTTCATCATATCCATGTAATTTGTTTTCGTGACCATCTTGCATCATGATGTTGATTTTTTTTTTTATGTGTGCATGAATATTGATTTTCTTAGTTTTGAGTCACTTGATGATATTTCGCATGATGTACCAGTGTGCTGAATAAAAGCAGATCTTCTTGACAACGTTCTTGTATTTCCTGGTTCAGCATTTATAAGGAGCATGGGTGCATTTTCATGAAACCTACTTTACACAGATGTGCTAGTTCGAGGGATTTGAATAAGACAGGAATATTGCCAAGGTATTGACAGATTAGAAATTACATTTGAATTCTCAGTCAAGCATTGTCTGTTCTGTAAGTCAGTCTCCCTTCTGAGTAACAGTCCTAAGCACCAGCTGAAAGCATGTTTTTCTAACAGAATTATTTTGTTCAGTTATTAGTTGTCCATAATTATATTAATACACAAAATCTATCATTTAAATACCAGCATTTAAATCTACTGGCGTAGAAAAATAATAAGGCAAATGAGATGCAAGCGTACTTCTTACTGCTTAGGAGTACAAGGGACTTCATATGGCCCGTCCAGCAGAGTGATGGTTCTCCAGGGTCTTAGTGCCCCTCTAGTTAGGGGTGTTGAGGAGCCCTAGTCGCGCTGTGGCCTTCAACACAGATTCAGGGTCAGTCAGAGAGAGGTAGTGGAGACACAGTAAGTCCTCACAGTCCAGGCCAGCCTGGTCTCCATGTGCACCCTTCTCTGCCAGCTTCAGGATTAGCAGAGCTTGCTTCACTGAGAGCCAGTGTTGTACGATGGACATTTCATCTCCAAGCCCGGCCCCACCTCCAGCCCTAGCCTCATCCGCAGCCCCACCTCCAGGCCTGGGCCCGGACCCATCCCCCTCCCCTCCTCCACGAGCAGGATTGAGGCTGAAGAGCCTAGCCCGGGGGCCCCAGAGCAGGACCTGGAGGATACCCACTGTGTCTCCTATCTGCAGCCTGCTACTCTCCTCCCTGAGCCAGTCGCTCAGCTTCTGCAGCCCTGGGCGGTACGGAGAGTCTGCATGTGGGAGTCCGGGACTTTGCAACCAGGGGGAAGCACCCTCCTGGAGGTTAAGGCAGTACTGGATGATGGCCCCAAACTGGGCCAGGAGGGCCAGAGGGGGCGGGTCGGGGGGAGACAGAGCTGTGTGATGTGCTACGACCACGCGAGGGGCACCCAACTTCCTCCACAACGCCTGAACCCCAACTTTGATCTCTTCCTTCTCTCCACGGCCCATCATTTCTTCATGCTCTCCATTTCGGCCCTTTGCTCTTCCTGTTCCTTGGTCCTGTCCTGGTCCTCCTCCCTCTCCATCAGTTCCCACGGTCTCCCTCTCCTCCTGCCTCTCCCCTTTCCTCCCTTCTTGCCTGGGCCACAGCAGAAGCACGTTTTGTGGGTGCAGCTCGACGCAGGTGCACGCTCTGAGGCTGTCCAGCTGCTGGAGCCCCCTGGCTAGCTGCAGCAGAAGTACCCCCAGCTGCCTCTCATACCTTTGGCCCTCAGCCTCCTCCAGACCCTTACCCTCCTCCACAAAGTCCTCCAGGGTGGCCTGGGGAAGGTCTCGCACCAGGGTGACCCTCCACCCTCTCTTGAGCAGCTCGGCTACGCTCGGCTCTCCGGTCTCCCTACTGCTCTTCAGGCCACCGGCAGACTCGATGGCGCCATCGTGTGTTGAGCGTGATGCACTGTGGCCAGGCTGCGAGGCAGGGGAGGGCTCGTGGGGGGGTGAGGGGCACAGGACTGACTGGGGAGCGAAGTGAGCAAGGACCTGCTGGATGTTGATGTGAGGCGGACAAGGGGGGTTGTGAGGTGGGGGATCGGTGCCACGGCTCACCTGGAACAACACACAGGGGAAATAAAACATGAATTAAGATAACTCCAAAACATTCAGGACCGACCACGGATCTAGAGTAGAATCTAATTCTAGTTCTGAATTCAGTTCTAGACCATAACCTATATCCTAATCCAGAATATGGTCCAGGACCATTGATCCTGAAATACTGAGTCAAGGAACACCTGGTTGGTCAGGCAAAGATAACTACTTTACATATGATGCTAGCAGTCCTTCTTAAACAGGGGAAAGACAAACATCATAACATTCTATTAAACATTCAGAGCAGGTGCTGTTGAGCACGCGTAGGCAGTTTGGAGGAAGTTCCTGTGTGTGTGGTGTGTGTGTCTGTGTGCTTTTGTTTGTGTGCATGAAAACAAAGACATAGACTGTGGTTGGAGTCCTGCTTGCTATATATGGCAGCAAATAGATGATGACTGAGATCTGTCTCTTACTCTCTCCTGTCTTTTCTCTCTCTCTGCTCTCCTCTCCTCTCTCTCTCTCTCTCTCTCTCTCTCTCTCTCTCTCTCTCTCTGATCTCTCTGAATCTCTCTCTTTCACCAGGTCTCTCTATGTGTCTCCCTCTTTGCATCTTTCCTTCGTACCTTAGCAGCCAGCTCCCTGCCAGGGAAGTGAGAGCTGTGCAGGCGGTAGTAAAGAGCGCCCCCTATCTCCCGGGGCTTCCAGTCCAATAGGAGGAGGTCCTGGGGCAGAAGAGGGCCCCCAGCCCCCTCGGGCCTCCCCTCCTCACCCCCCAGGAGCTGCTCAGCTTCCAGCCTCTCTGCCACACCCCTGAGGAACAGCAAGTGGCGCTGCTGCAGGCCCTGAAACACGCTGGCGCTACTGGCGAACCTGCGGAAAAAGTGAGGCAGGAGCCGGTCGGGGGTGTGGAAGCTGAGCTGGGAGAGGGGTAGGAGGGGGGCCGGCTGGACGGGTGTCTGATGGGGGACTGGGACAGAGGCGATTATGTAGAGGGGGTTGCTATAACTGTGGGGGCTTTGGGGGACAGGGGGCACGGGGGACCAGCCGGGGGACAGAGGCTGGGGTAGACTGGGACACAGGCCGGGGGACTTGGGACACAGGTAGCCCCCTGGTAGGGACAAGGTCCTGACCAGGCTCTTCTTCGGGACGGGGGGGGGAGGACAGCTGTCGGAGAAGAAGCGTTCCTGGTGTTGCAGAGAAAGGTCTAGAAGACAGAGGAAACCGCAGGACAGACACACATTTATTGTTTCTTCATTCAGCAGGAACAACTGGGGAGGATTCAAGGAAGGACGTGTGAGTGGGAAGACATTTGAATACAGATCAAGAGGTGACAGGTTCAATTCCACCCTGTACGTTCCTGTGCCTTAGGGTTGTGAGTGTAAAGGATGTTAAAAGAGTATGTGAACGTAATGTGTGAGGTATGTGTGTGTGTGAGGGGTTGAGAGAGGGGTGTGTGTGTAAGATTCAGGTCTGGTTTCAGGTGCAACTTCCTTCTTAGACAATGAAAAGGAAGTTGAATTTTGGACCACAGGGAACCTGCAAACAGACAGAGCCACACACACACCACTGCTCATTCACGCCTTTCTACCTTTACAATGTGTTGAGAATGTTATAATTCATGTTATTGTGTTCCATACAGTTGTACTTAGGCTTCATCAAATCTTGATGCCAATTTAAATGTAATCAACATAAAGCAAATGAAAGAAATGTAGCCGGAGACGTTCATGTATTGTGTTGGCAAAACCAGCATCAACAATGCTTGCAGCAATTACAGCAGAAAACCCCAAGGGCCAGAAGGGCACTGAGGTGTTTGGATGCAGTGAAGGGCAGGAGGTGCTGGAGGTGCTGACCGTATCTCTGGTGGATGGGACAGAGGGCAGCCTGACAGTCTGTGGGCTCCGGGAACACATCTTCACCTGGGCTGTGGAGCAGAGACCCCCTGGGACTGCTAAGCCCTCCCTCTGCCTCCAGGTCTGCACTGGAGCTGGAGTAACCACTCCTGGACACACACACACGTAACAGACACACACACACATGTAACAGACACACACACGCACACGTAACAGACACACACACACGTAACAGACACACACACGTAACAGACACACACACACACGTAACAGACACACACACGTAACAGACACACACACACGAAACAGACACACACACGTAACAGACACACACACATAACAGACACACACACATGTAACAGACACATATGTAACAGACACATACACACACATGCATGTCACAAACACAAGAACACACACGCCCCAGACAGATACACACGCATATGCCCGTGTCCAGTTAAACACATGGGCCATAGGCTTGATGGAACCTGTGGTGCTGCACATGGTGACTTTGATGATCCATACCAGGGGTGAGTAGCCGACCTCACGCGTGATGAGTGAACGTGTGTGTGTGTGTTTGTGAATGTGTCTTACCGGCGTTGTTTGACAGGTAGTGCTGGTGGTCTCTCTTCTGCACTGGTCCTGGTCTCCATCCCTGCTCTGTCTGCCTCAAAAGATCTCTCTCTCTGTCGTTCTCTCTCTGTCTCCTCTCTCCACCTCTGTCTCTCTCTGTTGTTCCCTCTCTGTCTCCTCTCTCCACCTCTGTCTCTCTCTGTCGTTCTCTCTGTCTCCTCTCTCCACCTCTGTCTGTCTATGTCTATCCACCTCTGCCTGTCTCTGTCTCTCCCTCTGGCTGTCTCTCGTTCGCTGTCTTCAGTGGCAACTTCAGTGAGAGTGTTATCGTTTCTACAATCTGTGCTTGCTGAAGTTGGCACCGGAAAATGCATATTTGTGTCTGGGTGTGTGTATTCCTGTGTGAGTGTGTGTGAGTGTGTGTGTGTGTGTGTGACGGCAGCGCTCTCTGTCTAACCTCAAGTGCAAAATGAGGAAGAATGTCCACCAACCGAGTTTCCACACTACACACTCAGTTCTCACACGATTCATAACCTGCACGCTAGCCTCCATCACACACACATGGCTTATGGTAGGCTGGTGAGCTGAGTGGGATCAGAGGTGAAGGGGGGGCCCGGGGGCCACCTCTGACGTAGCCCCCTCATCAGCAGAGAGTCACACCCTCAGCCTCCATTGTGTCTCCATTGTTCATCCTCACGTGTTGGCGTGAAAAACAGCTTTGCGCAAAATTCAAAAGAAACATTCGGAGAAATAAGGCACTATTTCATGCGTGGCTCTGTCAGCATTCGACATGTTCGTCAGTATTGGTAGCGGGTGCTTTTGAGGTTGTGACCTAAAAGTGGTCTTTCAAGAAAGGTCTGCGTTTACCCGACGAGGTGCAACAGGAACATCTGCCTCATGAACAAACATCTTATGTACAACGGTATTACAACATTGTCATCCCGCGGGCAACTGCGCTGGTGAAATACTCATCTGAAAAGAAGTGAGAAGCTCAATCTATTCTCCTGTCTCCACTATGGAGACCATGTTGTGTTTATGTGTACTCCTGTACTCTCCTATCAGCCGTGGAAGCCTCTTCACCATAGTGATTACATGGAGATCTGACAGGGTTGAAGAGAACTTGGGTGAAGGGGTTTGTTTGATCTGGGTTTATGGGGCGCGCTGCATGGGTCTTCTGCCTACAACGAGGAGTAGTCTCCCTCTTACTTATGCTAATGCTCTCCACCTCTCTCTCTTTATCTCTCTCTCCCTCTCTCTCTTTATCTCTCTCTCCCCCTCTCTCTCCTTCGCTCTCTTTTTCTCTCCTTCTCTCTCTCTAACCCTTCATCCCTGAGACCCTTTAAATTCTAAGGACCTGTGAAACGCCTTGTTCTTACCTCTGTGCGTCAGACACTGGCCTTAATGGCCACACACACAGCACACACAAATGGCTGTGGCCCCAGTGGGAGTATGTATAGACTGCAAAGAGGACAGCATGAGGAGAGAGGTGCAGTGATGTGAAGGGAGTGAGGAGGATGAGAGAGGAAGGTGGAGCGAGGCAGGGATGGGTTGGGGTGAGAGATGTTAATGACACATACTGCTCACTATTAATGATACTGTGACCAGCACAATAGGAGCAAGGCTGATGTCACAACCTCAGTTACGGATCTAGTGGACCGCATCCTTCTCAACATCTCACTGCTCAGATTCTGGTGTGTGTTTAGGTGGTGTGTGTTCAACGTGCCAACAACAGGCAGGAGTCTGCACTAGATAAGAAAATCTATGAGACACAACTGAAAAAGTTTAAAAATATAGTTCATTTATAGAAACATTGTGTTTATTTAGCAGCAACAGCAAAGATGTCAGGAGAGATGCAAAGGTAACAGATAAGCGATACACAAAACTTTGCACAAACACACTGTTCCTCTTAGACACATCTGGAGCTCAGAATTAGGAAGGGTTCACAAACAAGGATTTTGCTGGCGTCCGGACCTCTGATGATGTTGCTGGCAATTATGTCTTTGTCTCTTTTTATCATCTCTCCCCCTCTCTCTGTCTCTCCTTCTCTCTCCATCTCTCTCTCTCTATCTCTTTCTCTCTCTGTCTCTCCCTCTCGCCATCTCTTCTTCTGTCCTCCTGTCCTCACTGGGAAGTGAATTGTTTGCGTATGACCCCCCAGAGCTTTCGTGTTGGTTTGCCCACCAAGGAGGAGGAAGAGGAGGAAGAGGGGGGCAGGCTCCAGGCTGTCGCCGAGGTCCGGCTCAGCATCCTCTTCTTTGGTACTTCGGCGCCGTTTGAGGAAGTGGCGTCCTTGGAGAGGAGAGGAATGTGGGAGGTCCTCCGGGCGGTGGGTCTGGGGTTGGTGAGGGTGGAGGAGGTGGCGGGGCTGGTTCGTAGTGTGGCGACGGACCCCTGGGGGGTGGGGTCGGGCCTCTCCTCCCAGGCCTGTGGGCGACGCAGGCAGAGCAGCGCCTCCTCGCTCGCCATCTGAGGACTCCTGCTCAACGTCACAAAGCCATATGGGGTGGTGACCTTCTCCAGATGAGGCAGGGACAGTGCCGCCCTGCTGGCCGGGTCCGGGCAGTGCTGGTCCTCCAGGTAGGGGAAGGAGCTCTCCCTGCGGACTGCCCTCCTGCTCAGGGTCAGGGGGTCAGACACGGAGCGGTGAGCAGGGCGCTCGGGGAAGGAGGCACTGGAGCAGCACAAGGAGAGAGAGGAGGGGGACACGGACAGGGAGCACATAGTAGTTTCCAGCCCCAACCCCTCATCCGTTTCTCCACCTTCTCCTGATTTCCTTCCTCCGTCCTCTGCCTGCTGGCAGACCGGCTGCACTGACAGGCTGGGAATGGTGAAGCGAGGGATACTGTCCGGCGTCAGGATGTTGGTAAAGATGTTGTCTTTACTCGAGTGGCACTCCAGTCCGGAGAAACTGCCGAGAGAGCGTGCGCTGCTGGTCGCCCACAGCAGGGCGCGCAATCCCGCGTTGCTGTGTCTGCGCTCCGTTGAGAAGTCGTACGCGTCTGGCTTGCCGCTGATTCGGGCGGAACTCCCGATAGCTCCAACGCTTACAGTGCGCGTAACAGCCATGCAGTGCTCCATTGTGACCGTGAGCTCTCAGTGCTACCAAGGGTCTGGTATATGATGGTCTAAAGGCTGGAAACATGCGGCTTTTATCTTTTTCTGTCTCTCCCCCTTCCGGTCTTTCCCACTCCAAACGCGCAACCTGCGTGAATGTTAATGTCGTGCGGTGTCACGACGGAAGCTCTTTGAGTGGTTCTCTCTCTCTCTCTCTCTCTCTCTCTCTCTCTCTCTCTCTCTCTCTCTCTCTCTCTCACTCGAGGGCACCACAAAATCAGTCGGATTCAGAAACAGCCCCAAGTGCACAAATGACGTTATTGTATTCCTCATGTAGATTACACACGGAGAGCGTGCATGCCTATTAATAGCAACAGATAGACGCACATTGATCAATTTATTCAGCCAGGAGTACGCCTATCTGTATTCACGTAGAAAATGCCCCATTTTTGAAGTATACAATTTCTAGCGCACACAGAAAGATGTTGCAATACATATATGACACTATTTGTAGAAAATAAACTGTGAACGCGAATGATGACTTTGTAACTGTGGATGCCTTGTCTCGGACTGTGCCCAGAGTTAGTTTCGGGGCATTAAAAATGTAGACCACAGTGACATCTAGCGGTTAACTTTTTGCGGAGGGATTTACGCTGCACGTAAATGTATTACCGTATATATTGCAATTAATCTGTATGTACTTGGACTATAAGTATGCCGTTTTTCGTTAGGATTTCAAGAAAATACACGATCTTCTCAGCACATACGTTAATTGCGTTGAAGCACGTTAATTAGGCAAGCAAAGTGATTTGTTAATGAATTGGTCAACGTCTGAACGCGGTGATTGGTTCCACTACGTCATTTCAGATGTACATTTGAACTCGCACGACGTTAACAAACTATCAGTCCGCGAGCTGACCTCTTTAGCAGCAACATGACTTCCGAGAGCAGCTACATCATTGAGGAGGAGAGAGACACAACTATTCAGGTGAAAACATGTCTGCCATCAAACGACACTGTTTAGACAGCTACATACACGTTCATAAGACAATGACCAACATACGCGGCGGGAACTTTGAATTCACTGTACGGTTGGTTTTGATTTCAGTTTTTTGAGCTAGCTATGGAATTCCAGCAAGTGAACGCGTGGGTTACTATAGGATATGTCAGGAATTTGAGTTAAAACATAAGTCAACCTAACATTGCATGTTTTAACCATCAGGAGGTTTCGGCGAAGAGAGGTGATGTGATTACCACTTTCTGTCGCCCTTTCCAATTTTGGCCCATCAGACTAACGGTAAGCCAGGGTCCTTTGCTTGCTATGTGATTTGGCCACGTAACTAAGGACCAGGTTATTCAGCCTGAAAGCTTTATAATTTGGATGAGTCCGGTTGAAGAGAATATGGATGTGAATAACTTTCTCTTTACTTTTACCATGACAACGTTTGTGTCCTGCTCGCTCTGTCGTGAGCAGATGCGTGCTCTCCGCTGGTTTTGGAGGCTGTTTGGGCTCTTTCCCTCGGAAGGGAAGGGCGTCGTTGGACAAGTCGGCGAAGAAGTCTATCATTCACCCCGCCAGTGCATCTCCGTTCGCAAGCGCCTCAGCCGCGTCACCCGGCTGCTATTAGCTGTACTGCCCCGCCGCGTGCAGGGCGCTTTGGGGTACCCCGTGTGCACGAGCATCGGTTGCTCCCTCTCTCCAGGTACCAGGGCGTTTTTTTTTTTCTTAATCATTGAACATCATACATATATCTCCAGTTCACTGAAAAAAATAAGTCACTTGACAAGCACAACTGCTATGTTTAAAAACTCCAGCTTCCTGTCACATGACCCAATGTTTTCTCTGACAGAGTTGCGTATATTGCCCACCAAGCTGTGTGGGAAGGGCAGCAAGAGGAAGCAAGATGACCTAGAGGAGGAGGAGGAGGAGCCTGTCACTTGGGCGACCTGGGTGAACCAGGAGCTGGCCGAGGAGGACTCTGTTGTGGACCCTGACTATGAGGTGATGACACCGCCTCAGCCCAAAGCTGCGTCCTAGTATCGCTTGGATGATGGAGAGATAGACTTCCAACAAGTAAAATGCATGTTTTTTGCATCAGTTTAAGGGGCAAATAGTTGTACTAATAGTTTTAGACAGTGAGCAGAGAATTCTGATTGGCCGACTAACTGTTCATAAACTCCATCTTGATTCTCTTGCTGTCTGAGGGTGGGAGAAACTGTATCCTGCACTGATTCAGATTGTACAGTGCAGGTGAGAGGCTAGTCCTGTCAATCCATGGGAAACACTGCGTGAACATGCACTACCGACCGTGTTACCCCCGATGACCCCTGACCTCTGTACCCCAGGTCAGCCTGGTAGAGACGGACAGTGAAGAGTACTGCTCTCAAAACGACACAGAGTGTGAACTGGAGGTCCAGCACGGCCAGGTGGTCATCGAGGACGTGAACACGGTATGTGCCCCTTCCTTTCACGAGGCCACCATGACTAGCTTGGTGTGGGGTGCACCTATGACCCCCCCCCCGACCTGTACCCTACAGCCGCAGGCAAAGACTGCGGAGATCATCGGTGGTCAGAATGACAAGTGAAGACCTGCCCTGCCAGCCCTAGTTACAAAGGAAATGGTACGCTCCTCTCGCGCTCGTGCTACAAGCTTAATCCTTTGACATGTAGGCTAATGCGGGCAATAATTGCCCTGCTGAGTCCTTCTGCAGGGTGTGACCTCTGGCGAGGCTCCCTCAACCATTGTTAATATTGTGAAAATATTGTTAGACTTCGACTCCCCACCCCCCAACTTCCTGTTTAAACCAGTAAGGACTTAAACAAATCTTGTATTTGCCAAGGGTCATTCCTGACTACTGGAGTACTGTTTTTGAACTTGCAACAGATTTGCTATATTTTCTAGGACATGTTGTTTCTTTTAAAGGTTTTCATCTCCATCAGGTTGTGATCCCGTTGTCATCGGTCTCCTGGACGCTGTCTGTCTCCTTGATCACTGCTTCTGCATGCAATGTGATATTTTTCTAATGTACTGTTCAATAAACATATTCAACTTTAATGTGCTCTTAACTGCAGTTTCTTTCCTAGCCAGTAGATGGCAGTTTTAATCTAAATATTTACATAAACTGGTGGGGAGGGGGTGTTTAGTGTTTGTTCAGCTTGACTAGGTCTGTCCTTTCAAATATGACCTAAAGTCATGTTTAGATGGTGTCAGGAAAATGTGAGTCGTGAATAGAAATGAGCTTTGGTTTCCAGTGCTATGTCAGACATGGTGGCTCTTAATGCGGTCATGATAATGCTCAGGTTACACGTTGCCTATCGGAGATAATTAAAACGAGGGTATGGGGGTGTTTCTGAACGGCTCCACTGACCTGTCACCAGTGGGTTAATGAGAGTGGAGTCGTCTGCTGCTGTAATTGGGATGGGTATCAAGTCACCGTTCCTCCTGTTAGGGAGACATCGACCTGCTGTGACCTCTTGACCTCGCATCTACTTCCAGGTACCTGAGACCTAAACTTGTACCTGAGACCTAAACACCCACCCACTTCCTGTATCTGCTGATGTCCCAGCAGCAGTTGGAGGGCTCTTGTGCTTGTTGGGGCTGTAGACCTTACAGGCCTGGATGGTCGTCTGGTGCTGTGAGCTGCTGTGTGGAGGTAATGAACATGGGACGCCTGAAAGGGAGGGATGATCTTGTCCCTGCTTGGGCTGGTTCTATGTGGGAGGCTGGCTAGAGGGTTCTAGAATTCTTTCCCTCTCCCACCTTCTGTCATCTGTGGTCCTGTCCCCTTTTCTCTTCCCCTCGCTCCAATCTCTTTTCCTCTCGTGTCTCTCTCGCTCCTCTCCTTTCCCCTCCTCTTCTCTTGTGTCTTTTTCTCGCTCCTCTCCTTTTACACTCCCTGTCCCAGCTGGAGGGGCTGGGACAGGGAGTGTAAGCTTGTTTCTGCTTTTATCATCTCTCTCCCCCTCTCTCTCTCTCTCTCTCCCCCCCTCTTTCTCTCCCTCTCTCTCTCTCTAGACCTCTCCCTCCCCACCGTGACTCACTGAGGAGACCCATATTGTCCTTCAGTGTTAGTCTTTCTTTTCTCCCCTTGTCTCTTCTTGTCTCCAAACAATGACAGCTTACATAACCAGAGCAGGTTAACTTGGGTCCTTTTCAGCGCCGCCTTGTTCATTTTTCATCTGCAGCAAAAACTATTAGCCTCTGAACGTCAAAACACAAGACCGCTCTTGTTTTGCTCCATCCCCAACGGGGAGAATGCAGTGGAATACTGGATGTCTGATACGACAAGACAATGTTGTGCTGCCAGAAATGAAGGGAACTGGTGTTTCCAACAAGTCGTCCCCGTTAGCAAGCAGAACGGTAGTCCCAACACCTTTATCAGGTTCCTTGTATTTTGTATTCTCCTTGCATATTTCTGCCCTTCGCCCTGACACACCGCCACTGCCAACACTTATACCCTCGTCCACTCTTGCTGCAGAGCTAAGAGGGGAATGAACAAGATGAGGAATTCAACAAAGGTTGTCTTTTGAATGGGGGGAGGAGGGGAGATGGAGTGTAGAGAAGGATAGGGGGTGAGGAAAGGGTGTAGGAGGCAGAAAAGGAGAGGACAGGAGAAAGCTAAACTGGGGTGGGGTGAGATCAGTCATTGCAGGCTACAAAGCAGGGATAGATGGTCCCCTGAGATTCTGCTAGCTGGTTGACTGTAAGAAGGACAAATGGAGAGGCTGTGGGGTTGAGAGAGACTGTTTATACCTTTTGTGGTATCTCCATCTCACTATTTTCTTTGTCCCTATTCTCTGACTCTTTTGCACTTTTCCCCCTCTCCTTCAGCTTCAGTTGATCTGCAATGTGGTTCGAACCCAGTGGTGTAGTCTACTTTTTTGTAGTGAGTATACTGTGATTTTCTCCACGCAGCCGCATACTCACCCATCACAGAGCAAAACCCCATAAGCACCACCACATTCACTAATACATAAAGTATGCCTCTATATGTAACTAAACATTCTGAAAGACTTCTTATGTTATCAACAATCAAACAATTAATGAAGGTGACGTCAGACCCAGGTGACATGCCACGCCACGGCAGCCCCAATAGCAACATAGACGGGGTGAATTTATATATGAATGTGTTAAGGTTCTGTCACAAAACGATGTCGTTATGTATCCTCGCGCTTTTTTAAGTGGGTATAAGGAAATCCTTGACATTTCCTAGTGGGTATACGGCGTATACCTGTGTATCACGTAGACTACACCACTGTTCTGACCCATCCTTAAAAAAGGTTGTGCATTTGTAGTCGGGCTGTCCTCCTGATAGGCTGTCCCCCAGGCAGGCTGTCCATCTGGCAGGATGTCCTCCTGGGAAGCTGTCCTCCTGGGAGGCTGTCCTCCTGGGACGCTGTTCTTCAGGTAGACTGTCCTCAGACATGCTGTCGTTTGGGCAGGCTGTCCTCTTGGGAGGCTGTCCTCCTGGGAAGCTGTCCTCCTGGGAAGCTGTCCTCCTGAGAGGCTGTCCTTCAGGTAGACTGCCCCCAGGCATGCTGTCGGTTGGGCAGGCTGTCCTCTTGGGAGGCTGTCCTCCCGGGAAGCTGTCCTTCAGATAGGCTGAACTCCAGATAGGCTATCCTCCTGGGAAGCTGTCCTCCTGGGAGGCTGTCCTTCAGGTAGACTGCCCCCAGGCATGCTGTCGTTTGGGTAGGCTGTCCTCTTGGGAGGCTGTCCTCCCGGGAAGCTGTCCTCCTGGGAGGCTGTCCTTTAGGCAGTCTGTCCTCCAGATAGGCTGTCCCCCAGGCAGGCTGCCCCTTGGCAGGCTGTCCTCCAGGCAAGCTGTCGTCCAGGGTGCTCTGCCGTGAGTTCTCCTGGTGGGATGGTGCTGTCTCGTTGTGTGGTGATGGATGACAGCAGCACTGGTGCATGGAAGCAGTGTTATCGGAGGGTTTATGATGTGTCGTATACTCCATATGGCTAGGAAGGATTTTGGTAGTTCTCTCTCCTCTCTCCTTTCTGTCCTCTCACTCTCTCTCAACTTTTCTCTCTCCTTCTTTCTCTCTGCCTCTCTCCCCTTTGTTCCTTTCTGTTCTTTCTTCCTTCCATCTATGTCTCTCTCCTCCCTACTTCCTCTCTCTCCTCCCTACTCCCCCCCCCCCTCCCTCTCCCTCTCTCCATGAGCTCCCTCACCTCCACAGAGCTGGTATGGTCTTGTCCTGACCTGTACAGCTGTCCTAACCTCAGCCAGAAAGTCTCTTTTACTCTCTCCCTTCTTCCCCCGGCTCTTTGTCACCTTGACTGACTGGCAGCAGGTGTTTTATTGTCCCCGGGTTCTCAGCCTGACCTATAGGATTACTAAAGCACTCTGAACGCTCTCTCTGCCTCTCCCTTCCTCCCTCTCTTTCTGCCCCTCTGTGTCATGGTCTCGCTTTGTAGCTCTCTCCTTCTGCCCTCCCTAGGCCTTTTATTTGTCGTTAAGAAGTATATACTCAGGTAGCAGTCATTCTCTTCCTCTCGCTCCCTCTTTCTTCCTCTCTCTCTCTCTTTCACACGCACGCACATAAGCACGCGCGCAGAGTGCTTCCCCTTGCAGTCTAATGACCAGCGGTCCCAGTGGATTGAAGGACCCATCCATCACCTTCAGAAGAGAAGAGAGGTAGAGCGTGCGTGCGTGCGTGTGTGAGATGGTTTAGTAGTGAGAACAGAGGACAACATGTCCAGACTATAATCACACCCTGCAGTTTGATCACTACAAAAACATGTAATGGGTTTGGAACACTCTAGCCAAATATTACAGTTTTCTTTACTGGGTTTAAACATGTGTCCAATATTAATACACATACATGACTGGACATATTAAACGTAAGGACCTACTCAGCACTGGTTTAGTAAATAGTACAGGATTTACACAGGCCTGCAGTGTTTAAGTACAGTCCAGCCTTGCTGTGTGAGTACAGTCCAGTCCAGTCCAGCCTTGCTGTGTGTGAATACAGACCAGTCCAATCTTGCTGTGTGTAAGTCCTGTCCAGTTCATTCTAGGCCTGCTGTGTGTGAATACAGTCTTGTCCAGTCCTGCTGTGTGTGAATACAGTCCAGTCCAGTCCAGGCCTGCTGTGTGTGAGTACAGTACTGTATTAGAACAGGCCTGCTGTGTGTGAGTACAGTACTGTATTAGAACAGGCCTGCTCTGTGTGAGTACAGTACTGTATTAGAACAGGCCTGCTGTGTGTGAGTACAGTACTGCATTAGAACAGGCCTGGTGTGTGAGTACAGTACTGTATTAGAACAGGCCTGGTGTGTGTGAATACAGTACTGTATTAGAACAGGCCTGGTGTGTGAGTACAGTACTGCATTAGAACAGGCCTGCTGTGTGTGAGTACAGTACTGTATTAGAACAGGCCTGCTCTGTGTGAGTACAGTACTGTATTAGAACAGGCCTGCTCTGTGTGAGTACAGTACTGTATAAGAACAGGCCTGCTGTGTGTGAGTACAGTACTGTATTAGAACAGGCCTGGTGTGTGTGAGTACAGTACTGTATTAGAACAGGCCTGGTGTGTGAGTACAGTACTGTATTAGAACAGGCCTGCTGTGTGTGAATACAGTACTGTATTAGAACAGGCCTGGTGTGTGAGTACAGTACTGTATTAGAACAGGCCTGCTGTGTGTGAGTACAGCACTGTATTAGAACAAGCCTGGTGTGTGTGAATACTGTCCAGTCCAGGCCTGGTGTGTGTGAGTACAGTACTGTATTAAAACAGGCCTGGTGTGTGTGGCCCCTCTATCTTCGTGTGATGTGGAGTGACTGGTCTCTCCTGACCCCCAGCTGAGAGCTTTGACGTGTGTCACTCTGTATCTTGAACCAAGCTGCAGAGAGGCCAGGAACAGGACCAGGGGAGGACATGAGTAGATATGACATGCAGGGAGAAAGGGAGGGGGGAAAGAGAGAGGACACAATGACTCAGAGGGAGGGAGAGAGGACATGAGAACTGACCAGTTCCATACGTCTATGTGCCAACGTACACACTACCTAATCACAGTGATGCAGAATAGTAGACATGGCACACTGGAAAGTTAGCTTATTAATTAAACAATAGAGCGCCCTCCCCCTCAAACCAGATGAGAGAGAGAGAGAGAGAGAGAGAGAGATCAACCTGCAGAGATGAGCAGAAGCCAGTCTCTCCACAGTTGTCCTCTCCTCAGCCTGGGGCCTGTGACACCTCTCCCCCTCTTCCATTTACACTCAGCATGGCTCCCTCTCCCTCTCTCTGTATGCCCTCTCTCGTGCTGTCTATCTCCCTCTTTATCTCTCTGTCTCCCCTTTCACCGTCTCCTTATATCCATACCTTTCCCTTCTGCGCAATTTCACTCTCGGCATGGCTCCGTCTCTCCGTCTATGTCCTCTTTTCCTCTCTCTTTCCCACACCAGGTATCCAGTCCTGTGTGTTTGCATGTGTCACCTTCTCCATCAAAGGGAGGTATATGTGAGTGTGTCACATTCTCTTTCAAGGTGATCTAAGTGTGAGTGTGTCACATTCTCCATCAAGGTGATCTGATTATGACAGTGATACAGTGCGATTGGACAGTCTTTTTTGTTGTTCCTCGTCTTGTATGAGGGTTTAGGTTGGTCACAGGTGTTGATCTGTGGACCTTTGTGAAGCCCTCTGTGGCGTTGCCTGTGAAAACAGCTGCTAAACTTCATATGATTAAAATATGTAAATGATCTTGTCAGACAGCATTTTGTTATAACCATGACAGGATTCATTCAACTTATTGGAATTCGGTGTCATGAATAATTGAAAAGCTGATAGTACAGAGACCTCGATATGCACACACTCACACTCATACAAAATGCACACATACACACTCACACGGAATACACCCTCACAGAACACACTTCAGTACGCAGACCTCATCTCCTGCCAGCTAATGACTTCTAGCCGCAGATGGGACACAGAAGGAACGACTCATTGATACATGGAAGCAGTATCGCTAGCTGTCTCTACCTCCCCTCTCTCGCTCTCTCTCTTTCTCACACACACAAACACACATACACACACGCAACCATACATGCACACACTCTTTTGCAGATCTTATCAAAGGGAATAATGCAGCGCTATCAGCAACTGACCCATTAACACAACTTGCTTTTCATCTTAAACTCCACCCTAGCTCTTCTCTCCTCTAGCCTCATCCCTATGTTCATTTCATGTCGTCTCCTTCACTGCTTTCCTCTGCTGTAGGTGTTGGAGATGCAGGAGAGAGGAGCGGGGACTGAGGTGTTGGAGGAAAGGGAGGTGGATATTCTTAAGGGGCTGAAGTTGGATGTCCCAGTTTAGGGCCAGAAAGATGGAGACAGGAATGAGGCCAGGGCTTGTGTGAATACTCTCACATGCCTCCTTCCCACCTTCCTTCTCTCCTTCCCTCCCTGAAGCCCCAATATAAAACTAGAGAGGGTGCAATCACAGGGGAAATCATAAAGTGCTTGGGGCTGCCCCTGCTGTCCGTATTGTGTAGCTGTGTCCTGATATCAACTGCCAAACTAAGGTCGACACTGCTGGTGCTAGCTAGCTAACTCCTGCTACCACAACACACACAACTAGCTGGCTAACTCCTGATACCACAATACACACAACTAGCTGGCTAACTCCTGCTACCACAGCACACACAACTAGCTAACTAACTCTTGCTACCAGAACACACACAACTATCTAGCTAGCCCCTGCTACCAGAACACACAACTAGCTATCTAACTCCTGCTACCAGAACACACAACTAGCTAGCTAACTCCTGATACCAGAACACACACAACTACCTAGCTAATTCCTGCTACCAGAACACAAACAAATAGCTAGCTAACCCCCACTACCACAACACACACAACTAGCTAGCTAACTCCTGCTACCAGAACACACACAACTAGCTAGGTAACTCCTGCTGCCAGAACACATACAACTAGCTAGCTAACTCCTGCTACCAGAACACACACAACTAGCCAGCTTACTCATACAGGTACAATGATCTCCCCCCTCATTCGATGTTTGCACCTTCTACATAGAACTGTATAGCAGCATTGTGCTTACATCTCTGCCGTCTGCTCTGTTGTGCAAAAGGGGCTTATGTCTATCTGTCCGTATGCTTCAATGACTGTATATCTGTCGGTCTGTTTGTAGATGTGAGGGCTTGTCAGTTTACATAAACATAGTACAGACAGTAGTACTGAGGTTTTGTGTGTGTGTGGGCGAGTGGAGGAGGTTATAAGAAGTGAAGTGTTATTAATGTTTCAATAACCTCCAAGTCTCCAAGTCCTTGATTCGCCAGTGTCTGGATATGAGATTTGAGATTGGTGAGCAAACAGGAAATTAAACTTTGATATGGGGGGTGGAGGGCGGGGGGGGGGGGTATGGGACAATATCTGTCCCTAAAAGCTGCATGTAGCTCCACCCAACAAGTGTGGAATCTTGTTATACACACACTCAGTCTCATTACTTCATAAGGCTAGAGTCAGACCAAACCTCCAGAAATCCACACTGTCACCTTCCCGTCTGGAATTAGGTTGAGATGAAACTATTACACACAGATACACACTCTCTTTTCTCCTTTTTTGCCTGAGTGGGTAGGAGCAGGGGTAGTAGGGTGTGGACACCTGAGGAGAACAGGGATGAGTCAAGGTGGGACAAGCAGACTCTGCGTGAGTGTGTAGTTGTGTGTGTGTGTGTGTGTGTGTGTGTGTGTGTGTGTGTCTGTGAGTGAGAGACAGAGACAGACAAAGAGAAAGAGCGAGATAGAGGAAAGACAGGGAAGGAGCAAGAGGCCAGTCTTATCCCTGTGTTGTTGGGACAGGAACAGAATCTGGCAACTTCCTGTCAGCTTACATAACTGTCCAGTGGGGGAGGGAGGGGTGTGAGCTACCACCACCTGAAGCATGGAGGAGGGGAGTAGAGGAGACCGGAGCAGACGAGCCGAGAGGAGAGGGAGGGTGAGAGGAGAGGATAGGAGAAAGGACAGGAGACCAACTCACCATCCTGTCTGATCTTCTCTTCTGGTTTGGCTATTGCACTAACAGGCTTAAATTGAATGTAGCAATGGTCAGCATCTTTCGAATATATACACTCACTCACTCACACGCACACACACACACACACAACACACACAAACAAAGTAGCTAGTCAGGGATATCTCAGCCTTGCTTTTGCTTCTTTGATCCTACTTTGTATATGTGTGAGGGGGTTTGTGTGCCTGCATGGGTGCGTGCAAATGTGTTCTGGCGAGTGTACGTCTATATCTAAAGTCTACATTGTAGATGTATATCTGTGCCTACTCCTGTAAGCCCTCCCGGAACCGCATTAAGTCTTATCTCTGGGAGCATCGATGGTGTGTTTGTGATTAGATTAGTTCTCCTGCCTAGCGACAGCCAACCATGTCATCCCCATGTCCTCTGTAATTGGGGGGCGTTGGATCCATATGACAGTATTAGTGGGAAATCATCTGGGTCTGCTTAAGCAATAGAGTCAGGTGGAGCGTGAGAAGGGAGCGCTCTCATCCGCCCAGGATGCTATCATCCACTTCCCACCCTCCTCCTCCTCTTTTCCCTCCCCCCTGCTGTCTTCGGTCCTTCGCCCTCCACCACCACCTCACTCTCCCCTCTCTATATTACTCCCTATCACTGCTCTCTCATGTTCTCATTATCTCACTTCTCTCTCACTCTAATTCTGTCTCTCCCTCCCTCCATCTCTTTCTCTAACCCCTCTCTAATCTCTCTCTCTCATTTCTGTCTCTTTCTCTATCTCTACTCTCTCTATTTCTGCATCTCTCTGCTCTCTTTCTTCTTCTTCCTCCTCTTCTCTCTCTCCTCTCTGCATTCTCTATCTCTTCTCTCTTCACTGCCTCTCTCTCTCTTCTCTCTCTCTGTCTTCCCTCCTCTCTCTCCTCTCTCTCTGTCTCTCCTTCTCTCTCACTCACACACACACCTGGTAACACACACACACCTCTCTAACAATTCACACTAGCACCATCACACAGCACACACAGCACACTCACACACTTATCTCATTTTCTCTAACCCCACTCTCATCTCTCTCTGGCCTCTCTCTGCCTCTCTCTGTCTCTATCTCTCTATTTCCTGTCTTCTCTATTCACACGCATAGCCGGCTACTGCATGTACTTATCCATGCATAAGGTACCAAGTGTACATCCCAGTTTCTGCATTTCCCTGCAGAGTCATAATCATAGCTCATTGCACATTACAACCTCCCCTCTCTCAACCCACAATTCGTGTTCTGAACTGGCCAACGCCTAACCTATCAGGTTTCCTGTATGGCTGGGTTACAGGTAACTAGCTCTGGTGTTGTGCCTTTCCCTCTCATGTTGTCTGTGCATTGTTTGCTGTGTCTGTATATAATCTAGTGTTCAGTGTCTTCTGGTTCTTTAATATTTTTATCAAGTCTGTGCTTCCCTCTTACCTCCCTGACGTCTGCCCATTCCCTGAGCCCGAGCATTATTATGCTGCTTTGACGACAGTAACCATGTGTGTGTTTCTGAATGTGTGTATCAAACTGTGTGTATATGAGTATGTTTCATTGTGTGTGTGTTTGTGTGTCATGCTTGACCTCTCATACAAACAAGAGAGGGTTTGCTGAAGTGATACAGAAAGAAGGACTGTAAATGAGACTGGACTAGAAAACGTGTGTTTGTGTGTGCGCGTGTGTGTGTGTGCATCACTGTCACTCTTTACTAAGCCTGTGAATGCGTCTCTACCTGTGTCGCTCTTGCTTAGCTGGCTTAATTCCCCCTGACACACACACTTCCACGGAATATTCCAGAAGTTTCTGCAGCTGTCTTCATGGTACAGAGTCAGCCTCTATGCTTTATTAATCACACTGAGTGTTTCTCAGCTGAGGCTTCAGCTACCCTAAGACACACTCACACACACACATATGCACACACACTCGCATGCACGCACGTGCACACACACTTGCACCCACGTACGTGCACACACACTCGCACGTACGCACACATACACAGTTTATGCGCCAGCTCCCCCTAACAGAGATATTCTCTCCATAATCCACCGTTGGAGAAGACGTTTTCCTTTGAAATCTTCTCTGCTTTCTGGGTCTCAGCTTTAAAGGATTTAAGGCTCCCTCTCTTTCTGTCTCTCTCTCTACCTCTCTTTCTTTCTCTCACTCTGTCTCTCTCTCGCTCTCTGCCTCTCTCTGCCTCTTTCTGTCTCTCTCTCTCTCTCTGTCTCTCTCTCTCTCTACATGCCCCTCACCGTCTCCCGACACACATCAGAATCAGAATTGGTTTTATTCACCATGCAAGATATACAAGCACAGAATTTACTGTGGCAGGGAGGTGCAAACATAGAACATATATGAAACATAATGCAGGTAGATGAAAATATAATAAAAAACTATAATAAAATACAAATAAGATAAAAAAGTGGACACCAGCTGTACAGATGGGGTTAATATAACTATAGTAAGTGGGGTATATGCTGCAGGAAGTACATCCTCTGCTGGGCTTTCTTAACCAGCGAGCTGATGTTCAGCTCCCACTTTAGGTCCTGGAAGAGTGTGGTGCCCAGGAAACAGAGGGACTCAACAGTGTTGACCTGGTAGTCGCACAGGGTGATGGGGAAGAGTGGGGCTGGGTCCTTTCTGAAGTCCACAACCATCTCCACTGTCTTCAGAGCATTTAGCTTGAGATTGTTCTGGCTACACCAGGTCACCAGGTTGTCAGCTTCCCTCCTGTAGTCAGACTCATCCCCACCGGAGATGAGCCCGATCAGGGTGGTGTCGTCTGCAAACTTCAGGAGCTTGACAGACGGGTGACTGGAGGTGCAGCTGTTGGTGTACAGGGAGAAGAGCAGAGGGGAAAGGATGCAGCCTTGAGGAGCTTGGGTGCTGATTGACCTGGAGTGAGAGACTTGCGTTCCCATCTTGACGCACTGCTTCCTGTCAGACAGGAAGTCTGTGATCCACCTGCAGGTGGGGTCAGGCACGTTCAGCTGGGAGAGCTTGTCCTGAAGCAGAGCAGGGATGATGGTATTGAAGGGAGACCTGAAGTCCACAAACAGGATCCTGGTGTAGGTGTTTGGGGAGTCCAGATGCTGATGGGTGAAGTGTAGGGCTATATTAACTGCGTCATCCACAGACCTGTTGGGTCTGTAGTCGAACTGCAGGGGGTCCAGGAGGGGGATGTTTTTGAGGTGTGCCAGCACCAAGCGCTCAAAGGACTTCATTATCACAGATGTCAGTGCGACGGGTCTGTAGTCGTTCAGTCTTGTTGGTCTGGACTTCTTGGGCACAGGGATGATGGTGGATGACTTGAGGCAGGCTGGCACGTGGCATGTATCTAGGGAGGCGTTGAAGATGTTGGTGAACACCGGGGACAGTTGGTCCGCACAGTGCCTTAGCGTGGCAGGGGAGACAGTGTCCGGTCCAGCTGCTTTGCGGGGGTTCTGTTTCTTGAACACTTTGTTGACTTCCCTCTCTTGAATAGAGAGTCAGCTTTGTGTAGATGTTGATGGTTGATGTGGTGGGGGGTGGGGGAGGTGTCTGCAGTGGCATGGGGGATGTTAAAGGACTGTCCGATTGTCTTTCAAATCTGCAGTAGAACTCATTCTGGTCGTCGGCCAGGCGGGAGTCGTTAGTGGTGGGTGTGGCTCTGGGCTTGTAGTTTGTAATCTGCTTGAGCCCCCTCCAGACAGAAGTAGAGTCGTTCGCAGAGAATTGGTCTTTCCGTTTCTCTGAATACCGTCGTTTAGCGTCCCTTACCGCCCTGCTAAATAACTTTTTAGACTCCTTGAATCTGTGCATGTCCCCACTTTTAAATGCCGCCTCTTTCTTGGACCTCAGACTTCTGAGTTTAGCTGTAAACCAGGGTTTGTCGTTGTTGTAGCTCACCCTGGTTCGTGTTGGTATGCAGGAGTCCTCACAGAACCTGATGTACGACGTTACAGCCTCAGTGAGCTCATCCAGGCCATTTGTGGCAGCAGCAAACACTTCCCAGTCAGTGCAGTCCAAGTTAGCCCTGAGATCCTCTACAGCCTCACTGGACCACTGTTTGTGTGTCCTCACTGCAGGTTTGCAGAGTTTAAGTTTCAGCCTGTTTTCAGGAATCAGGTGGATCATGGTGTGGTCGGAGTGTCCCAGTGCTGCACGAGAGACAGTATGATAAGCTTTGCTGGCTTTGGTGTAGCAGTGATCTAGGGTATTTCCCTCTCTGGTGGGGCAGTTGATGAAATGTCTGTATTTGGGGAGTTCCTGGCTGAGGTTGCCTTTGTTGAAGTCCCCGAGGACGATGATTAGTGAATCCGGGTGAGTTCGCTCCACTTTCAGAATGTGGTCTGCGAGTGCGTGCTACGCCTCTTTCATGTGCGGGCCCGGTGTCAGGTAAACTCCAACCAGAATGAAGGATGCGAACTCCTGGGGCGAGTAAAAGGGTTTGCAGTTTATAAAAAATGATTCCAGGTCGGGGTAACAATGCCTCATAATCACCAACACATCCACACACCAGTAGCGGTTGATATAATAACAAATGCCTCCGCCCTTCTTTTTTCCAGACAGAGCTGTGTCTCGGTTCGCTCTTAGCAGCTGAAATCCGGACAGGTGTCCAAGCATAGTGTCCATGATCTTGTCGCACAGCCATGTTTCGGTGAAGCACATGGCCGAGGAAAAGAGAAAGTCCTTGTTTTTCACCATGGTTAGCTGGAGTTCATCCATTTTATTGTGAAGTGAGCGCACGTTAGAGAGGAAGAGACTCAGCAGCGCTGGCCGGCTTCCTCGTCTCCTTAGTCGGACAAGTGAGCCCGCGCGTTTCCCTCTCCTTCGGCGCCGGTGTAATTGTTTCAGGGCGCAGACAATACCGAGTGTAGCGTTGAACAACATATCCACAAGTTCTGCCTCTGGGAGCAGAAAAGTGGGGATAAAGTTAGCAGGAGTAGTTCGACCTGATGTTTAGGAGTTCTTCTCTTGTTAGAGAAATCCGCGGATCTTGGCTCATTACAGAATTTATAAACAAAACAGGACAAATAATCACGCACGATCCTGCCGAGGCGGCCATTCGCGGCGCCATCTTGGATCAAGACATGTTTCTCTTCATTCTGCATGCTCTGCTCTCTTTCGCTCTCTCTATCTCTGTGATAGTGATGGGAGGATGAGCTACTTAGAGCATAGGTTTCTAATTCTCCTCCCTCTCTTCTCTCCTCCATCCATCCATCCATCCTCCCACGCTCTTCTTATTTACCTGTGACAGCTCCAAATTGAAACTGTGATCACATTTTCCCTCATGCTCCTTGCCCCCGTCTCTCTCTCTCTCACTCTAGTTCTCTCTCCCCCTCTTTTTCCCTTTCACTCTCCTTCTCTCCCTCTCCCTCTTTCTGTCTCTCTCCAGTGTGTCTGCTTCCAAGTTCGACCGCCTTGAGGGCTCCATCAATATATGACCCTGGTGCCTTTCCTCCTCCGCCTTTTCTCTGTCTGACGCACACACACGCACACAAACACAAACACTCACGCACACAAATACACACGCACACAAACACACACACACACATCAGAAGACAAGAGCCGATAGGAGGTATATTAATGACTGCTGGTAAATTTTATCCTCAGACTGCGACAGTTCATTCTGTCATTAAATCAGAGAGAGAGAGGGAGAGAGAGAGAGGGAGGTTGGTGAGACTGGGCAGTCTCTGTGTTTTTGTGTTGTCATCCAGCAGGGATAATCTGTGTCTGGGTTTGTCTCTGTGTCTGTCCTGTGTGTGTGCCTCTGTGTGTGGGAGCAGAGAGGTGTGTGTGTGTGCGAGCGCAAGGAGGGCGTGTCAACAGAGACAGATTGCTGCCTCTACTGAGCTACGTGCCGCTACAGTGAGAAATGAACCACACAAAGCACACACACACACACGTAGATCCTGCTCCCTGGTTCAACACACAAACGCATTCACATTACTGCACTCACCCACACACATCCCTCCTGGTCCCTGCTTCAACACGCATGCACACACGCACACTCACACACACAGACATACACACTTTTAATGGAAAACACAATGTGTACCACACTGAGACTGGCAGAGCATAAACTGGGTGGCCGTGGCAGACTGTGTGCGTGTGTGTGTGTTTGCGCCTGTGTGTGAATGCACTGGCTGTGTGCCTGGGCCTACTCCGGCATGTAGTTTTGGGCAGCGCGCTTGGCTGGGCTTGGTATTGCTCATTAGATGCCCCAGAGGTAGAGAGGCCAACACGCACATGCGCACACACACGCGGTCCCAGGCTGGCACGCTCACCCTGGGGGAATCTCCTCCTGCTCCTATCAGGGATGAGGTCATTGGCCATTTCCACTCAGGGTTGAAGCTTCAACATTCAGATGAGAAACATGACACACATGTTCACACACACACACAAATGCATTCACACACCTGCATTACCACGCACACACATACATGCACTAAGGCAAACACATGCACACACATGGATTACCACATGCGCACATTCAATTGATGAACCTTGGATATTGTTGTTCTAAATACAGCTTCATACATCTGCAATGTAAATGAATACAATAACCATGATTTATTATTGATGTAAATAAACTGCTCTCCTACAGTAGTTTCTATGGAGATGTAAGGATAAGACATTTAATGTATAGTCCTCCCTTCTTTGTCAAAGCAATCTCCTGGAGCTCCAGGTTTTCAAATAATAATGAAGCAATTAAGCAGTAAGCAAATAGCATTTAACAGGCAAATAAATAACACATCATAAACAATGTACACACTGAAGTGCTATAAAGGGAAACCTTCTCACAGACACATTTTTCTAAAGTGTCTTTTCAAGTCGCTTCATTTCACACAAATCACTGATGCAGAAACAGTTTAGGAGTCTACAGGATAAAAGGCTAAAAAGTGGACTGTGAGGTCACCAACCACAAGGTAATTCTGGTCAACTCAACTCTTGTGACATGGCAAGCAATAACTACATAGGGCCAAAAAGAAGAATACAAACAGTCATTCAAAACTCTTGTAGAAATGCAGCATAAGCTGTGAAAATTAACAATTTGTCCTGGATCCATGATCCAGGATAATGGATGTAGTGGGGTGGGGATCTGGTGTAACCATGCCAACAGGGGTTTATTCCGTGTGTAATACATTGAATTCTCCTCTACCTAATGACATTTTCAGGTGTGTGTTGTCCGGGTGTGTGTTGTTTTAAATCAGGTGTGTGTTGTTTTAAGTCAGGTGTGTGTTTTGTAAGACCAGGTGTGTGTTGTTTTAAGTCCAGGTGTGTGTTGTTTTGTAAGTCCAGGTGTGTGTTGTTTTGTAAGTCCAGGTGTGTGTTGATTTGTAAGTCCAGGTGTGTGTTGTTTTACGTCCAGGTGTGTGTTGTTTTAAGTCCAGGTGTGTGTTGTTTTACATCCAGGTGTGTGTGCTGTTTTAAGTCAAGGTGTGTTTCGTTTTGTAAGTCCAGGTGTGTATTGTTTTAAGTCAGGTGTGTGTTGTTTCAAGTCAGGTGTGTGTTGTTTTAAGTCCAGGTGTGTCGTGCAGGTGTGTATTTGTGTGAGTGCAGCACTGACTGTTATGATGACATCAGCAGTGTAGCAGCACAGCGCTGGTCCCTGACCCACCTGGTCAGGTGCTGGCTCAGCTCAAATCACCTCTGATTGATAGTTTCTACGGAAACAGGCCTTCTACTGTAACTGCACTCTGGCTTTGATACATTCATCAGTCATGTTGTCTGATTCATTCTGGTTTCTAGTCTCTCTCTGGTCTCTCAAATTTTTCCAAGTCTCTCTCTGATCTCTCCCTGAGTCTCTTTCTGAGTCGCTGTCTGAGTCGATAGTTTCTCTCTAGTCTCTCTCTGGTCTCTCTTTTTTGGGAGACACCCTTGTGGTGTCTCTCGTGTCAGAGTGTGTTCCTTCCTTGCAGTAGGCTGATCCAACAGGAGGAGGAGGAGGATGAGGAGGATGTTAAACCGAATAGGCTGTGTACCACATGACTGCCGACCAGACCCTCAGGCTTTCACACATTCACACAAATACACACAAACACACAGGCAGGGTCCCTGTAGGTATCTGCATTTACAACAGTAAACATGTCCTCCCACCCACTAGGCTGGCCTCCTCTGGTATGTGTGTGTGTGTGTGTATGAGACACAGATTGAGTGTTTTTGCAATCCTTATGTTTTAGCATTCTCTCTCCATCCCTCTCCTCATATCTCTGTCTCCATCCCTCTCTCATAGTCCCTGTGGATGCCAGGGTCTAAGCGTATACTAACCCCCTCTATCCACCTTTTCTCCATCGCTCGTCTCTTTCTTTCTCTCATTCCTCCTGGTCCTGACACAACATCTGATTAGAACTTCCCCTTCCTCTTTTGTCCTCCTCTCCTCCCCTGCTGCCTCCCTCCCCTCCATCTTTCCATCTATTGTTTTTGCCGTAGACATCAAAGTTGCTCAAGGCTTTTGAATCACAGGGAAGAGAAGAGTGGGCATTCTGCAAACGTGGGCGGAAGAGAGAAAGAGATGGAGAGTGAGATGGAAAGAGGGAGACGAGGACGACAGAGATATGGGAAACAGAGAGATGAGGAAGACAGAGATTAGAGGGAGACAGAGAGATGGAGGGAGACAGAGAGATGGAGGAAGACATAGAGATGGAGGGAGACAGAGAGATGGAGGGAGACAGAGAGATGGAAGGAAACAGAGAGATGAGGGAGACAGAGAGATGGAAGGAAACAGAGAGATGAGGGAGACAGAGAGATGGAGGGAGCCAGAGAGATGGAGGGAAACAGAGAGATGAGGGAGACATAGAGAAAAGGCAGACAGAGAGATGGAGGGAGATAGAGAGATGAGGGAGACAGAGAGACGGAGGGAGACAGAGAGATGGAAGGAAACAGAGAGATGAGGGAGCCAGAGAGATGGAAGAAAACAGAGAGATGGAGGGAGACAGAGAGATGGAGGGAGACAGAGAGATGGAAGGAAACAGAGAGATGAGGGAGACAGAGAGATGCAGGGAGACGGAGAGATGAGGGAGACAGAGAGATGGAGGGAGACAGAGAGATGGGAGGAAACAGAGAGATGAGGGAGACAGAGAGATGGAAGGAAACAGAGAGATGCAGGGAGACAGAGAGATGAGGGAGACAGAGAGATGGAGGAAGACAGAGAGATGGAGGGAAACAGAGAGATGAGGGAGACATAGAGAAAAGGCAGACAGAGAGATGGAGGGAGATAGAGAGATGAGGGAGACAGAGAGACGGAGGGAGACAGAGAGATGAAGGGAGACAGAGAGATGAGGGAGCCAGAGAGATGGAGGGAAACAGAGAGATGAGGGAGACATAGAGAAAAGGCAGACAGAGAGAGATGGTGCCCATGCTTCACCTCATCCATCCATTAGAACTTTGAACCAGGACCACAGAGACTAGTTACCCTGCAGAACACACACTCACACACACATCAACCAGACAATATGATGAGGTGTCTCTTGGGACCCAGCTCCTAGTGCTTCTCACTATAGACAGAGACAGACGGTGTGAGAGACAAAAGGATGAGATGGAGAGAGGGATAGAAAGATGAGGAGGTGAAACTAGGTATCACCAGTCTCACCTGAGCATGGCTCCTCCCCACCCTCCTCTCCCCCTCTTCCTCACCCTCCAGGCTTAGAACTACTGAACTGCAGGAAGAGATCATCAGAGATGCATGAGACTTGCCTGGAGGGCAGAGAGGAGAGGACAGGAGGGGAGGGAAGGGAAAAGGAAGATGAGTGGAGAGCGGAAAGGAGTGGATAGTAGAGGAGAGTAGAGGAGAGTAGAGGAGGGGAGGGGAGAGGACAAGAAGAGAGGGGAGAAGAGTGGAGAAAGGAGAGGAGTGAACAGTAGAGGAGAGTAGAGGAGGGGAGAGTAGAGTAGAGGAAGGGAGTGGAGAGTAGAGGAAGGGAGTGAAGTGGAGAATAGAGGAGGGGAGGGGAGTGGAGAGAGGTGAGGAGAGGAGAGGAGGGGAGGGGAGGGGAGGGGAGGGGAAGATGCTTGAACAGGACACGCTTGATTAAGGTTCAGGTTCACTTGTGTGGTGTTGTACCTGACTGAGACCCCTCACTCATATGAGATGGGTATGTGTGTGTATGTGTATCCTTGAGTGGTATGCATATGCCAGTTGGCAGAGGATCCCTAACTGAGGCGTGTGGAGGGAGTTTTGACAGGATCCCTGGGCTGGCAGTGGGAGATGGAAGCCAGAGCAGGGAAATGGTAGCAGTAGTAGTAGTAGACCGTCTCACAGCGTGAACAAAGACCCCCCCCCCACCTTTTTTTTCTTATCCCTCTCATTCCTCCAGTCCTCGCTCCTCTACACCACTCGCGCTCTCACCTCTCAGTCTTCATCAGACATGTGGTGTGGCATGCTGTTCACACACATAGTCTCATCTCAGATACATTAAGCATCGCTCTCTAATTCACACACATCCTTCTCTCCTTACTCCTCTCTCTCTTCTCTCTCACACACACACACACACACTCTCTTGCTTCCTATCTCTCTCACATACTCTCACACAGACGCACACTTTTGCTCTCTCTCTCTCTCACACTCTCTCTCTCTCTCTCTCTCACACACACACACACACACACACACACACAGACACACACACTCTCTCTCTTTCTCTCTCTCTCTCTCTCTCTCTCTCTCTCACACACACACACACACACACACACACACACACACACACACAGACACTCTCTCTCTCTCTCACTCACACACTCACTCCTTCTCTCAGAGTGGTGGCGGGCGACTCTGCCTGTCAGAGCGTGCTCACACAAAGCTGCTCTCCACTGGTGACCGCACGCCCGCCACACAAAGGAGAGAGGGAGACAGCAGAGAGAGAGAGATTTTCCTCTGCGGGAAGAGGTGGAGGCAGCGAAGGCTTTCATCTGAGCGGAGGAGAGGGGGAAGAACAGGGTAGACGGAAGGGAGGGAGAGAGAGACGGGTATGGAGAGGCAGCGATCGCGCCGGACTCTTACTCGTCGCTGCTCATGCCCCATGCTGCACGCTGAGGAGTCCTAGGACCCTCATAACACACGCACGCACACGCCGTCCAGACCACCGAGCGACGAGCCAGACTCGGGCTTGCAGATGCGGAGGAAAAGCCGGTTGAGCTCCTGTTCTGGGTAAGAGGGGGAACTTCTGTTTTGTACACGCACACATACGCACACGCACACATACGTGCTCACCCTTCCAATGCACAAACACTCACCTACACACTACCTTACCACACACCCACACACACCTGTGACAGCACTAGGGTCGTTTTGATGTGATGAAGTAACTGCTATTTGACTCTGTTTTAGTCGGTAACTACACTGCTGTTTGTTGTGGATGGTGTTGATGATGATGTTGCCGTTGTCGTTCTTTTCATGACCGTTCTCGTAAGTGTAGACACCCTCATCCCTTACCTATCACCCATCGCCCCGCACTTTCACCCTCACCTCAGCCTCACCCCTCCCCCTCGGGTGAGGATGAAGGAAAGACAGGGGTGGGGGAGGGAGGGTGAGAGAGAGAGAGGGAGAGAGAGAGAGAGAGAGAGAGAGGGGGGGGGGGAGGGAAAGGGAGGGTGAGCTCTTGTTGAAACATGGTCTGTCCCTGTGACATCTGAGCTGAAGGCTTTGTATGAGTGACCTCTTCCTCTCACCCACACTACCTGGCAGAGGAAGGGAGGAGAGGATGGAGAGTGGAGGAGAGAGGAGGAGAGGAGCGGGGGGAAAGGAGGGGAAGGAGAGCCAGGGATGGATGGAGGGAAAGAGGTGGATAACTGAAGGCTAAGTGAGGCTATCCAGTATACTTGCTTCCATGTCATTTCATTTGATGTGTTTGGCTGCAGGCCTGACACGCAACGACGTGCTGTGAAACCCTCTCTCTCAGAGCACTGGGGCTCTGTGAGGAGCCTGTCTCTGCTGCTTCACACACAGACAGGCTATGAGCAGACAGGCAGACAGACAGGCCAAGTGAAGATAGACAGTCCTGTCTTTGGACCAGGAGAAGACCAAGCTTGTAGTGATGAAGATCTGTTACATCTCATGTTACCCCATCAGTGCTCCGTTGAGCACTCCTAACGATCACAAATGATGCTGCTTGAGTGTGTCTATGTGTGTGTCTTTGTGAGCGCCCTTGTGAGTGTGTGTCTGTATGTCCGTGTGCGTCCTTGCATGTGTCCTTGTGAGCGTGTGTTTACATGTGTGTGTGTGTGTCTGTGTGTGTGTGTCTGTCATGTAGCAGCTGTCCCTTCAGCCAGGCGGGATGGGTGTGTTCTTGGGTTACAGGCCTGCTCTGGTGGGCCAGCTCGTTAATTATGAAACTCAATTAACAAGCTCCTGTTAACGAGCTCCTCATCTTGTGGCCTTGGCTGATTCTGCCTGTGTGACGTTGTGTGATTGATGGGAAGGGCAAGGTATATGATTACCCAGAAGCCCCTCCCTTGTAACTCCCCTGAACCTGGCCCCACTCCTCTCTCCTCCCAGCCTCTCTCTCCCCTCAGCCTCTCTCTCTCCTCCAGTCTCTCTCTCCCACAGCCTCTCTCTCCCCTCAGCCTCTCTCTCCCCCAGCCTCTCTCACCCCCAGCCTCTCTCACCCCCAGCCTCTCTCTCTTCCCAGCCTCTCTCTCCCCATCAGTCTCTCTCCCCCCAGCCTCTTTCCCCTCCCAGCCTCTCTCCCCCCAACTCCCCCCCCATTCTCTCTCTCCCCCAACCTCTCTCTCCCCACAGCCTCTCTTTCCCAGCTTGGCTGACTCCTCCACCTCTCAATAGGAACACACTAATGTGATTAACTTGATTGATTTTTAAATGTTGGAAATTAAATACAGCTTTTGATCACGTTCCCTGTGCCCTGTATTTTGAAAGGATATGTGTGTGTGTGTGTGTGTGTGTGTGTGTGTGAGAGAGAGAGAGAGAGAGAGAGAGAGAGAGAGATACGTGTATTGTGTGTGTAAATGACTGGATCACCTAAGGAAAGTGCTTGGGGTTGTGTGTAAGGAGTGTGTGTGTGTGTGAAGGAGATGTGTGTTTAAGACACGTGTCTGTGTAAGAGGGTTGTGTTTGAGAGAGATGTGTGTGTGAGACGCATGTCTGTGTAAGAGGTGTGTGTGCGTGTGTGTGAGATCAGGTGTTTATGTGGCGGGATGATGGAGTCTCTTTTCTAAATTACCCTACTGAGCCAGTCCATCATCAGGGTGTTAACACACACACACAGACACACAAACACACACCCAGCCTCCAGGATAAGGGCTGTGGGAAGGTCATCTAGGTGGACAATCTTTCAGGATGTTAGCTGATGCTGCAGGTGTGTGTGTGTTTCTGTGACTTGTACATGTTTATGTGCAGATCTCAGTTTTTTATATCCACACGTAAAAAGGTTTTCTCAAGAGTACATATGTTTTCTCTGATTATTTTGTGTTCAGCATTGAGAAGCTGCTGTTCGTGCGTGCGTGTGTTTGTGTGTGTGTGTGTGTGTGTTTGTGTGTGTGTGTGTGTGTGTGGAGCTGATTGACTGGAAATGGGATACAGCTAAGCTTGTGCAGATCTGGTTTGTGTGTGTGTGTGTGTGTGTGTGTGTGTGTGTGTGTGTGTGTGACTGTCTCTGTGCAGAAGTGTGTGTCCCAGTGTGTGTGTGTGTGTCTGTCTGTCTGTCTGTCTCTGTGCAGAAGTGTGTGTCCCAGTGTGTGGGTGTGTGTGTGTGTCTGTGCAGAAGTGTATGTCCCAGTGTGTGTGTCTCTGTGCAGAAGTGTGTGTCTGTCTCTGTGCAGAAGTGTGTGTGTCAGTGTGTGTGTGTCTCTGTGCAGAAGTGTGTGTCCCAGTGTGTGTGTGTGTGTGTGTGTGTGTCTGTGCAGAAGTGTGTGTCCCAGTGTGTGTGCCTGTCTCTGTGCAGAAGTGTGTGTCCCAGTGTGTGTGTGTTTGTGTCTCAACAAAAAAGAAGCAGTCTCATCTCCATGCATCCCGGGAGTTGGGGTAGATTATATTTTTAACTGCGTCTGCTTGTGTGTCCTTTTAAAGAATGTCGAAGATAGACCCACCCCCTCTGCCTCTTAAATCACAACTCTCTCCTCTCCATTTGTTACGGACGATTAGAATTGATAACACTGCGTGTGTCCCTGTGTGTGCGCGTGTTGAGCGTGCAATGTGCGTGTGTGTCTGTATGTGTTTGCGTCAGAAGTGTGTAACGTGCGTGTGTGTCTGTATGTGTTTGCATCAGAAGTGTGTAATGTGCGTGTGTGTGTGTGTGAGACGCAGAGACAGATGGAGGGTGAGATCACTCTAAAACAGGCTCCCTCCTCCCTGTCCACTTTCTCCTCTGTTTTCCCCCATTTTCTCCCCCGCTCATTCTCTCCCTCTCCTCCCTCTCTCCTCTCCTTCCTCCCCTTCTCCCATTCACCCCCTCTTCTCCCATCCTCCTAACCTCCTTCTCCCCCTCCTCTCTCTCTCTCCCTCTCTCCCTCCCCTCCCCTCCTCCTCAGGGAACATCCGGTTTCTTCTCTCCAGTTGGAGAGAGCCTGTCTATTTGATCTGACTGGAGCTGCTATCTGAGGCTCTGACAGCTCTACAACTGTGTGTGTGTGTGTGTGTGTGTGTGTGTTGGATAGCAAAGAGACCAAGGGCTTGGTTGGAGGGGGAGCCAGGAGCCAAAGGGAGTTATGAAGGAGGAGGAGAGGGAGAGCTAGGAAGGAGGTGTGTATGTTTGTGTGTATCTGTGTGTCTGTGTGTGAGAGTGTGTGTGGGTGTATGTATGATAGTGTTCTGTGTGTATTGTCGTGTGTGTTGTAAGTAGGATGTGAGAGAGTTAGGTGGCGGTTGGTTGGTTGTGTCAGGGGTGTAGTAATTGTGTGTGTGTTGTATAGTATCATGTAAATAAGCTGCTGAGTCGTCAGAGTCACAGTTGTTTCGTGTGTGTTGTAGAGTCAGTGGTAGGACTGTGGTGGGTTTTTTTGTGCGTATGGTAGTGTGAGAGAGAGAGATAGTTGTGAGAGTGGCTGGAGGTGTGGTGTGGTCGTGTGGAGTTGTGTGGTTGGGTGGATAGTCGGTGTGTGTGTGGTGTGTGTGGTGTTTGTTTTGTGTGTTGAGTGGAGTGGGAGGTTGAATGGCTTGTGGTGGGGTGGAGTCGCTGTGTAGTTGTAGTGTGAGGGGTGTGGTGAAGTGGTGAGTGTGTGTCTGTATTTATAATATGTTTTTGAAGAGAGGAGGGGGTGGGTGTGTGTTGTGTGTGTTTGTCTAGTGGTGGTGTGTGTGTGTGAGTGGTGTGTGTAAGTGTGTGACCGTTGACAGGTGAGACAAGGACACTGGTAAATATAGAGGAGTGAGAGTATGTGTGTAAGAGAGAGTGTGTGTGAGTGTGGGTGTGTGTGTGTGTCGCCTGTGCTGCAGTGAGTGAGCCTGAGAGTGTGGTGGTGGTGCCTGTGTGTGGGTGATGGGGAGTAAGGAGCTCTTTTGAGTGTTGTAGTATGTGAATAAGAATGTTAGAACTACCTGTGTTGTGTAGAGTAGAGTAAGAGTGTGTTTTGTGCGTGTGTTGTGTGTGTGCTGGTAAAGATACTGATGTTGTGATGATGAGTGTGTGTGTGGTGTGTGTGTGTGTGTGGTGTGTAAGGGAGGGAGGAGGGGGAGCGAGAGGGTAACCACTCACTGACCTATGGCTCCAGGACTTCAAACAGTGAAAATCTTCTGTACGCGCGTTACGTTAGAAACACAGTCCTGGAGTCGACAGGCCTGTAGATCACCTCCAGGGATCAGGACCGCCAGGATGAACAACACAGACTAACCTTATTTCCGGCTGAAGGTCAAGGGTTGTCGATCGTTTCTTTTGCACGTCTATCCTCTATCCCTCCTTTCTCCCTCTATTCCTCCCTTCCTCCTTGCCTCATATCTCCTCCATTCCTCCCTCCATTCCTCCCTCTCTTCCTCATCCCTCCATCCCTGTATCTGGTGTGTGTAGCTGGCTGGCAGGAGATTCTGGTTCCACACAGTCCTTTAGAGAGAGACATGAATACAGCAGAATGTGATTATAATTACGTAATGTTATTAATTATGAGCTAATTATCAGAGATGAGTTGAGAGACCCAGCCCCTTTGAAAGAGAGAGCTACAGAGAGAGAGAGACAGACTGAAAGACAGACAGACAGAGAGAGAGAGAGAGAAAGAGAGAGATAGAGCGCACATTTCGCAGGATCTCTTTATTGTATTAGCTGCAGCTGTAATTAATGCTATCTCACCAAATTAGCTCCCAGACCTCAGAATCGTGCTCTCTCTGCAAGCACTCTGAAACTACGGCTCACAGAACACAATTCACACACATACACACACACAAACACTCCAACCTACACACAAACACACACTCGCATACAAACACAATCATACACGATGCTGTGAAGGGGATGAAGAAAATGATGATGAAGATAGTGAGGCTTAATCTATCAGAGTGTGAGCATCTGTGTGTGTGTGTGTGTGTATTTTTGTGTGTGTGTGTGTGTATCTATGTGTGTGTGTGTGTGTGTATTTGTGAACCAGATTGCCAGAGTTCCTGTTCCTGGCAACTCTGAGGCTGAAAAGAGATCAGATGTGATGTTTAACTTAGTGGTCTCCCTCGATCTCCTAGAGACCAGCTGTTGTTCTGTGTGTGTGTGTGTGTATATGTTTGTGTGAGTGTGTTTGTGTGTGTGTGTGTGTATATATATGTTTGTGTGTTTATAAGTGTGTATATGATTGTGTGAGTGTATATGTTCTTGTGAATGTGTCTTGGGAGATTAAGTGGTGGTGGGACAGAACAGTACAGGATTATGGGACAGGACAGCACAGGGAACTAGGCCACCAGACACACACCCACACAAACTTGGACTTAGGCCACACAGACACACCTAAGCTGAAATATGTACTACTAGCTTGGCTTGGAATATTTCATCAACACGCAGTATCATTATATCATCATAATAATCCCAGTGCCAACAGCATGTCTGTGGATGTGTGTTTGTGTGGGGCCTCTGTCCAGGTCTTTGTTTGAGTGTTTGCGGGTGTGTTTGACTTTGTGGTTTTGTGTATATGTGTGTGTGAGAAAGCAATGAGTCATCGTAGAATCCCCCCCTCCCCCCCGCGCGCGCCTGGTCGCCCCTGACAACTAAAGTCAGCCTCCCACTGTAAGATAGACACAGTCTATCCTTCACAGTACAGTCTCTACCGAACCCCAGGCAACACTATATATTCAGGTTCCTTGAAGTTCCATGAAACCACATAGCAACATCTATAGTAACATTATAGTCCCACTACTTCTGTGTGACTCCATCCTGCTCCATGTCTCCATGGGGACACTAAAATTTGACCTTTACTCAAACACACAGTGGCCCATACACACACACACACCTACAGACACACACACACACACACGTACATACACAAATATACACACTGCATGTCTCTATCTCATCTCTCTCATACCCACGCACGGTTCAGCTGAGAGTATTATTAACTTTGACTCATAGTGTGTGTGTGGGAGTGCATGCACTCCAGAGGAAATGTAAGCATTTGTATAATAATGAGTGTGGCTTTGTGAAAAGGTGTGTGTGTGTGTGTAATATTTTGAGTGTGATATGGAGGTAGAAAGACTTTGAGTGTGTGTCTGTGTGTTTGCATGCATAACTACGTGCGTGTGTGTGAGTCTGAGTGTGTGTTTGCATGCATAACTACATGCGTGTGTGTGAGTCTGAGTGTGCGTGTTTGCATGCAGATCCGTGGGTGTGTGAGTCTGAGTGTGTGTGTTTGGATGCAGATCCGTGGGTGTGTGTGAGTCTGAGTGTGTGTGTTTGGATGCAGATCCGTGGGTGTGTGAGCGGCATCTCTGCTGGCAGCCACAGCTGATTGGCTGACCTCCTCAGCCTGTCACCAGAGATCAGCTCACTGAGGGCTGGCGGCCGCTTTGGGACACGCACACTAACACACACACGCACACACACACACTCACTCTTCGTTGGGCTCTGGGACACAGTAGAGGACAAGAAAGAGTTTACACAAGGCCATTGGAGCACTGATGAGCATACACGCACACAGACACACGCAGCAAAACTGTGTGAATGGGAGAAAGTGAGAGAGTTTAGGCCTTACCCAGCCCTGTGTCCTTACCCAGCCCTGTGTCCTTACCCATCACCATGTTCTTACATCTGTTGCCTACCTGGCTGGCTGTCCGGTTGACTGTTTCAATAGGTGACTGGCTTTTTGTCTGTCTGCCTGGTTGTCAGGTTGGCTGGTTGACTGGCTGCCTGACTAGATAATATAGGCGGCCAAAAGGACCAGCTCTGTTCCCAAATCCACATCCAAAGCAAACACATCGCTTCCTCTCTGAAGCCTCACCAGGCTGAGTAGTGCAGGATCAGGAGTGACCCCAGAGACATAACAAGCAACCAATCAGTGCAACAGTGTTTCCGTATCAGAGACAGATGTGACACCATCGGGAGCGTTTGTTTTAATCAGCCCACGCCTGATTGCGCTGAGTGTGTGGATCCGGGGGAGGATGTGTTGCCATGTGTTCGTTGAACACAGTACGGGTCAGCGCGTACGCACATTTAACTTCATGTTGAGAAGTGGAGCGCTCAGATGTTAACAGAATGGACTGGACTGACTGAGAGGGGGTCAGAGCGTGGGGATGTGTATGTGTTGGATATGTGTGTGTGTGTGTGGGATATGTGTGTGTGGGGGATGTGTGTGTATGTGGGATACATGTGTGTTTGTTTGGGATGTGTGCGTGGGGGATATGTGTGTGGGATGTGTGTGTGTGGAGTGTTTGTGTGTGTGTTTAGGATGTGTTTAGGGGATGTTTGTGTGTGTGTTTAGGATGTGTGTGGGATGAGACCATCTGCTCCTTCTGCCTGGTTTGTGTGTGTGTTTATGAAGTCACTCCTGTTATTATCAGTTCCAGGTACTGAAAGTACTGATGTCACCCTATACTCTCTGCATGTCTTTAGATCAGCATTGTGTGTGTGTACATGTGTGTATGAGATACAAACTGTGGAGTGTGACCGCTTGAATTATTCATCCGCCTTCTACAACGTCCCTCGGTGACAAGTCAGCATCATTGTCCTTTTTCACATCGCACAGATAATCTCTGTCTCCAGATCCGTCACCTGGAAGAGACAAAGACGGAGACAGGAGGCAGCACTCTTCTAGGAACTATACATTAACACAATTACACACCACACACACACTCACACATACACACACACATATGCAGTGTGTAGGAGTTGTATTAACGGCAGCGAGGTTGTCTGACAGAGCCGTTCCCATTCTCTGTGGTGCTTGGACAAGTGGAAACTTTTAACCACACACACACATGCTCACACTCATTGAAAGGCAAACCTTTGGTAAACAGCCAGTACATATTTTATCTCTAATAGCTGTTACACAACCACAGGTGAAAGAGACAGGGGAGGAGGAGGGAGGGGGTGGGAAAGAAGCAAAAATGGAGGTAGCCAGTTTAATTATAGAAGGACGAGATGAGAGATGAGGGATGGAGCGATAGAAAGATGGGGAAGTCATATTCAGACCCTATTCATCACAGCCCCCCCTCCCCCTTCGTTTGGGGTGTTGCCGTGGTAATTGGACTGCTGGCGGAGGGAGCCCAGGGTCACAGTGACGACAATCCATCCACTCTGTTGTCTGTGGGTACAAGGGAATGCTCTTTCTCCCACTCTCTTCATCTCCCTCTCTCTCTATCTCCCTGTCTTCTCAGCTCAGTCTCTCGTTCTCTCTCTCTATCTCCCTCTCTTTCTCTTTTCCTTTTTTCCCCTACCTCATCCTTCAACTCTCTCTCTCCCTTAACCCCTCTTGGCCAGCTCTCCCCCCTCCTCCCTCTTCTATCGCCCTTATTTAGTCTAGGGTATCTGGTCGGCATCTCTGCCAGTCTACCCCCCCCCCCCTTTTCCCCTCCTCTTCCATCCTGTGTGTGTTGAAGACCTGCAGACACATGACGCACGACCCTCGGTGTCCCCTCTGCAGACATACTCCTATTCTATTGATCGGCCCGTGCAGCTGTAACGTGAGAGGAGACCTTGGCCCCCTCTTATTAGGGATCGTTTACAGCAGGGGCTGAAGAAATCAACAGACAGTATGGAACAGACTGGCTTGCGACATACTGGCTAGCTACAGACTGGTTAGCTACAGACCGGCTAGCTACAGACTGGATAGCTACAGACTAGTTAGCTACAGACCGGCTAGCTACGGACTGGTGAGCTACAGACTGGTCAGCTACGGACTGGTTAGCTGGTTAGCTACAGACTGGTTAGCTTCAGGCTGGTTAGAGACAGACTGATTGACTACGGACTGATTGACTACAGACTGGTTAGTTACAGACTGGTTAGCTTCAGGCTGGTTAGAGACAGACTGATTGACTACAGACTGGTTAGCTACAAACTGCTTAGCTGGTTAGCTACAGAATGGTTAGCTTCAGGCTGGTTAGAGACAGACTGTTTGACTACAGACTGATTGACTACAGACTGGTTAGCTACAGACTGGTTAGATGGTTAGGTACAGACTGGTTAGTTTCAGGCTGGTTAGAGACAGACTGATTGACTACAGACTGGTTAGCTTCAGACTGGTTAGCTAGTTAGCTACAGACTGGTTCGCTTCAGGCTGGTTAGAGACAGGCTGATTGACTACAGACTGATTGACTGCAGACTGGTTAACTACAGACTGGTTAGCTGGTTAGCTACAGACTGGTTAGCTTCAGACTGGTTAGAGACAGACTGACTGACTACAGACTGATTGACTACAGACTGGTTAGCTTCAGACTGGTTAGAGACAGACTGACTGACTACAGACTGATTGACTACAGACTGGTTAGCTACAGACCGGTTAGCTTCAGGCTGGTTAGAGACAGACTGATTGACTACAGACTGGTTAGCTACAGACTGGTTGTGTATGGACAGGACTAAGCAGCATGCTCAGACAGATGCTGTGTTCCTGACAGGCTGCAGTGAATGTTGCTGTGTGGACAGCTGGAAGTAGATTGTTCATTAATCAGCTCTGTTAGGCAGCTATCTCCAACACCCCTTGACATACCCAGATGAACACAAACACAATTAGTTCTAACACACACAGACACACACACACACACACAAACAGAAACACACAAACAAACACTTTCAATGACAACATCTGCTCTGCACAAGTTACTCTGACTCTGTTTTAATGTATGTGTGTGTGTGCGTGTGTGAGTGAGGACTAATTGTCACCTTTTTGTTGACCTGGCATCTGTGCTGACAGCTTGTTGCTGTTTGGACGGTAGTGTAAGGGCTTGTTAGACAGCTCTGCCAGATTTGAAAAGGAGGGGAAGGAGGAGCAATCGTGACATTTCGGGTGAGAGTTTGGGCGTGGGTCGGGTGGAGGTGTTTGAATGCTCCAGTTACAGACCCCAGGAACCCAGGAACCAGAGAATTCCAGAATGTCGCTGCCTAGCAACAGCAGAGTGTTGCTGCCTAGCAACGACAGAGTGTTATGCCCACTAGAAGAACTTCTGGAAGAGATTATTGGGTGTTTAGGACAACTGGGATTTAAATCCTTGTTTAGAGATGACTCTTTCTGACAGAAGAGAGTTATGGTCAATCTGTCTCATCTAATCATGTTTATGACCTTGAGATACTGGGATGTGCGATCAGGACAGGGGACCTGCTGAGGTTAGAAGGGAAGGTCTGATCTGGAACAGCCATATGGGAGATTCCTATTGGCCGCCTCTCTGATTTGTTTGTGTGTGTGTCTGTGTCTGTGTGTGTGTGTGTGTGTGTGTGGGGGGGGGGGGGGGGAGGGCGCTGCATGATAATGGCCTGTGCGTCAGCTGTCTGATGATGCGGTGTGTGTGGGCTGTATAATGATGGACTGTGTGTGGGCTGTGTAATGACGGTGTGTGTGGGTTGTATAATTATGGTGTGTTAAAACATATTCATAGTTCCCAGAACTTGCCCTTTCAGCAGTCCCGTTTCATCTGGTTGACTGGTCTGCCCCGATATTCATGTATGCCTGCTATATCGTTGTTTGTTTGTGCGTTACATCATTATTTAAGTGTGTTTGTGTTCTGTCCATTTTTTGTTAGGCTTCATGATGGTGTGGTGGTGTGTGTGTAAGTGTGTGTGTGGGTGTGTGTGCTCACACCCAGGTAACACCAACAGCACAGTGAAGGGAGTGACTTGTGGGATTTAATACCTCCCTCTGCCCTGCACAACCGCATTCAATTAATATGATGCTTAATATAATTCATATGATGTTAGGCAACAGGTTTCCGGAGGCTCAGAGCCTGACAGGACACAGAGAGGAGGAGGAATTAGTGAGAGGATTAACGCTTCACACCATCCTTTTCACCCTCAACCTCAGTTGCAGCGCCAGCCTCAGCTTCCTGATGGTTTTGTCTCTTGACATTGGTTCCCACCTCCATGTTGTTCGGTAAGGCCTTTTGAGATTGGTTCCCACCTCCATGTTGTTCTGTAAGGCCTCTTGACATTGTTCCCACCTCCAGGTTGTTCTATAAGGCCTCTTGACATTGGTTCCCACTTTCAGGGCTTTCTGTAAGGCCATTGAGGATTGGCTTCCATGTTCAGATTGTTCGGTAAGGCCCCTGTGTTAGCTTAATTACGGGGTGGGATGCTCAGTCATCTTATTTAGCCTGTGAGACCACATCAGTCAGGGAACACAGATATGCTAATGAGCATTGGTATGCTAATGAACACACAGCAGTCATGCTCGTTTGGGTCTCTCATTTCTTTCCCGTTTTTCTTTCATTCACATTTTCTCTCCTCTAACCCTATTCTGTCTCTCCCCTACTATCTCTCTACCACCTCTCCCCCTCATTGCACTGCCTCTCCCCACTTTTCCTCTCTCTCCTCCCCTCTGTCCTTCCTCTCCTTCGCTCAAGGTGTGGTCAAGTGATCCAGCCCTAGAGCGGAGGTGGTGGTGGTCGAGGGGGCATGGTGTCCAGAGGTGCCCAGCACTGGGGCCTAGGGCTGAGCCTGGGCTTTCTCCTTCCCTGCCTCCTCCTGCTCCTCCTGGCTTTGATCCCCACACAGGGCCAGGGAGGCCAGGGCTGTCCTCAGAGGTGTGAGTGCCTGGCCCGTATCAGCTCCGTGTCCTGCCAGGAGAAGCGCTTCTCCACCCTGCCCGAAGGTATTCCGACTGACACGCGTCTCCTGGACCTGAGCGGGAACAGGCTCCGCTGGGTGGAGCATGGAGACCTCCTCCCCTACTCCCGTCTCGAGGAACTGGACCTGAGCAACAACAGCATCAGTGTCCTGGAGCCTAACGCCTTTGCCAGCCTCACTCAGCTACGGATGCTCTCCCTCAGGGCAAATCAGCTTAAGCTGGTGCCCATGGGCGCCTTCTCTCGTCTGGGGAACCTCACGACCCTTGACCTCAGCGGAAATAAGATGGTGGTCCTTCTGGACTACACCTTCCAGGACCTGCGCAGTCTGAAGCAGCTGGAGGTTGGTGATAACGACCTGGTCTACATCTCTAACAAGGCCTTCCTGGGGCTGGTGGGGCTGAAGGAGCTGACCATTGAGAGGTGAGTTTGGAAAGAAAGATGTGTCCTGGTCCTGGTCCTAGTCCTGATCCTGGTCCTGGTCCTGAAATCCTTGATTTGTCCCCCAGGTGCAACCTGACTTCCATCTCTTCCCAGTCCCTGTCTTACTTGCGGGGCTTGGTGATCCTTCGCTTGCGGCACCTCAGCATCTCTGCCCTGGAGGAGCAAAACTTCCGGAAGCTGGGCGCCCTGAAGGGCCTGCAGATCTCCCACTGGCCCCTTTTGGAGCACATCTCCCCCCACAGCCTTCAAGGCCTCAACCTGTCCTGGCTGTCCATCACCCACACCAATATCACCAGCGTACCCAGCAGCGCCCTCCGCAGCCTGGCCCACCTCACCAGCCTCGACCTCTCCCACAACCCCATCACAGTCCTCGAATCCTGGGCACTGCGCGACCTGGTTCGCCTAAAGGAGCTCCACCTGGTGGGCACCAGCCTGGCGACTGTACAGGTGTCGTAGAAGTTTACTTTTATCCTCATGTTCATGTCTTTAAGACTTGCTAAAGGGGCAGCATGTGTTGAATAGATAGACTGTCCGCGTAGCTTAACCTCTGCTGCTATACCACGACCCAGGCCTTCGCCATGGGAGGTCTGAGGCAGATCCGGCTGCTCAACGTATCGGGGAACGTCCTGGTGACTCTGGAGGAGGGTGCCTTCCACTCGGTCAACACCCTGGAAACGCTGCGTGTGGATGGAAACCCGCTGGCCTGTGACTGCCGCCTGCTATGGATCCTCCAGCGCAGGAAGACGCTGAACTTTGACGGACGCTCGCCCATCTGCGCCGGTCCCTTGGAGGTGAAGGGACATGCCCTCAGCTCCTTCTCTGACTCTGCCCTCTTCGACCACTTCACCTGCCAGAAGCCCAGGATCAGGAACAGGAAGCTGCAACAGGTGGGAGGGGTTTGTAGACAGTGGGCTGGGTTTGTTCTTGTCCTTGTTTGTGTCATTTCGAATCTATCTACATCCCCACCACCCCACTCCGTCTCTCTCCACAGGTGTCGGCGCGGGAGGGTCAGGTGGTCTCCTTCTCATGCCACGCCGAGGGAGAACCCACCCCCATCATCTTTTGGATCTCTCCGCAGCGGCGCCGCATCACGACTCGAAGTGGCGGCCGCGTCACGGTCCTCGCCGAGGGGACGTTGGAGATCCGTTACGCCCAGGTGACAGACACCGGGACTTACATCTGCATCGCCAGCAACGCCGGCGGCAATGACACCTACTTCGCCACGCTGACAGTGAGCGGCCTGCCGTTGGATGCCGCCATGCTGGCCAACCGCACGTTCTACACGGGCGACCTCAACGAGACCAACCGTAATGACACGCAGGTCTTTCTCAAGTTTACCCTCGACCTCAAGACCATCCTGATCTCCACAGCGATGGGGTGCATCATGTTCCTGGGCGTGGTCCTCTTCTGCTTCCTTTTGCTGTTTGTGTGGAGCAGGGGGCGTGGCCAGCACAAAAACAACTTCTCAGTGGAGTATTCCTTCCGGAAGGTGGACGGGCCGTCGGCGGGAGGGGGGCAGGGGGGGGCGCGCAAGTTCAACATGAAGATGATTTAGATCATTCCCAGGATCAGGACCAGGACTGGGCCACTTGCTGTCATTTTCCTGCTTTGATTGATTGATTTAGATGAAAAACAAGATTCTGTGTTTACAGGGAAAGTCTTCAGACAACTCAATGAGGAGAGTAGGAGAGGAGAGGTGGAAAGCTGGAGAGAAGGTATAATTCAGTAATCCTCATTAAGTTTGAAATAAAGAATCCTATTGATATTTTGCACAGTCAATTTTACATCCTGAACAGTAGTAGAAGAGTCACTGTAAGACATGTATGTAACGCAATTAGTTCCTAAGTTCAGTATTCCTTCATTCTATTTGTCGTTACTGCTACTGTTATCTAGAAGAGTGAAGGAAAGTCATGGAAGTTTGGCCCTCCCGCCCCTCCTGCCCCTCCCGTCCCTCCCGCCCTCTGCTGAAGAGAGGACATCCAGGGATTGAGGAGTCTGTGACCCCCCCATCTGTGCCTCCCCCCTTGCTCTCTACCTTACATACACAATGACAGGGTGCTTTCTCAGTAAGCCAAGGACTTGCCAATACCCATCTGAGATGATGCCATGCACACACACGCACGTACAGCCACGCACACTTTTGACCCCTCAGCCGCAATGACTCCTACAGTCCATAAGGTTATAATTGGATACAAATATGTGTGTGTCTGTATGTGAGCGTTTGTTTGTGTGTCACAGTTGCATCCCTGCAGTAGCAGTGCATTATGGGACAGGATCTCGCTTATAGTACCATATAGTACAGCGCAGTACAAAATAATACAATATTGTACGATGCCAGTCACCAGGATGAATTATTTGACCTTTCTACACCAAGCAAACCAATAGGAAACACACGACACTGTTGAGGCCAAGCTTGCAATCAAGCTGCTGTCCAGTTCCTGGGTGCCTTCTTCCCAAACAACACACACAGGAACAACCGTTTTGTAAATATAGTTTGTGTTTGTATGTCAGTGTGTGTGCGTGTAATGTGGTGGTCTCGTTTTGAACAGCGGTAGTGCTTTGAACCAGTAGAAACCACTGTACAAAATACTGTTTCTTTGATGTCAGGTTTTGTGATCCTTGAGTTGGTGGTGTTCACAACACAGTACTACTGCTATGAGGCAGATAAAGATGCTAAAATCTGCCCAGAGCTACTGACATGTTTAAAGATTTAACATTTCAATCTGATAAAGGGGTTGCTTTCCCTGTGAGGTAAGCTGGTATGTGTGTGTGTGCGTGCGTGTGTGGTTCACATAGTGAACGCTTGGGATAGATTTAGAGATGTCAATTCCCTGATGTGGTTTCTAGAAGAGTCAGGACTACTGTAGGTCACCTTGGCGTATATTCTGGTGAATGTACAGACACTCAGATCCAGACCCCCTTCTTCCTCCACTAGCCGCAATTGTAAACCTGACAGCGGTGCTCTGGCGACAGCTACTGGCCATATTTGGAACTGCAGCTCCCAGACAGTTAGCGGCGCCGGTCACGTCCGAAAAAACGAAAACGGAGGGTATGAAACCGTTCATGTGAAAGCCGGTTCATTGGCTTACTGCTTCCATCCAAACATGTAACGTATCATGTGATGCGATTAACCGTTCATTTACGCAGTTCTTTGTCTTGTTGTATAGTATGCAGAAAACACCAGACAGGTTTATATTGTACTGTATGTTTTATAAAGACCAATCCAGATGAGTGAAGCACACTGTTTATAAAGCATGTGACGGAACGCCGTCTTGTCTACTCAGTTCTGTGCCTTTAGAATTGGTGAAGTCAATGCTTGGGGGGGAGGGGGGAGAGGGGAGCAACAACCACAGAAAGAACAAGCGCTGTTCACCACGACACCTATCAATTCGGCATGATGCGAACAAACAAGAGACAACCACACGTGCCCCCGCACTTCTGCTGGTGTGAGAAAGTCAGAGACGGAACCAGAAGACAGAGAGGATGTGCTCTCTGACTGGGTGCCATTCTGAGTCATGTTTGTTTGTTGTACACAGTCTAACACAGTACAACACAGCCCAACACAGTACAACACAGTACAACACAGTACAACAAAGTTGTTTATAAACGGATCAGCGCGAACGGAGGAGCGGAGTGTTTATATTCAAACAACAACGAATGTGCGTGTTTACCCCCCCCCCTCTCCTCATCAACCTACTCCCAAAGAAAAAACAGTACTAATGATACATTTGTTTATTTCTTCATGACTGATTTTACTCCTTATGTTGAGAAAGCTTTTTTTCTCAACATAATTAGGATACAAATGACTGTATTGTATAGAACAAGAAAACAAAACAATCCTTATATAGTACAGTACAGTCAGAAGTCATAGAAGTGCACATTTACCATACAAAGAGCTAGCTAATCAGCTAGTCAGCTAGCCAGCCAAACAGTCATCCAGCCAGTCAGTCACTCAGTCAGTCAACCAGTTAAATGCAAAGAAGCCAGTCAGTCAGTCAGTCAGACACACAGAAGTGCGTCCCAGGTGAGTGCTGTGTCCCCAGCTCTCTGTGTGGAGGGCCGGCCTTGTGGGTCTTCAGGCGCAGCTTGTGGGGCAGGGCTGAGGAGGAAGAGGAAGAAAGGGCTCCAGGTACCCGTTGCTCCCCTTCCTCGTCTGAGCCTCCCCTTTGGCCTCCAGATCTAAGAATGGCTCCCCAGGGTGGCCTGGAGGGCCAGGGGGCCAAGGGTACTGTCCCCTGGTGGTCCACCAGGGGTGGGTATGATCTTCTGGGGAGCAGGGTGGTGGGGGGTAGGAAGAACCCCCCTGCCTGGAGGGGCATGGGGGTGTGCAAGGTAGGCAGATTAGGCAGAGTAACCAGGGGAGGTAGCCCATAGTGGTCCCTGATCCCACCCCAGTAAACATTTCTCTCCGGGTGTTGTGTGTTGATGCTGGGGAGGGGTGGAGTGCAGGGCTGGGGCGCCAGGCAGGGCGAGGGGGGATAAGGGGTGTGGCACAGCTGAGTTAAGTGCATCTTCAGGGCCATCAGCTCAGCTTGCAGGCGAGCGTTCTCCTTGCTCAGCGCCGTCAGACGACTCTCCAGGACATAGTCGCTGACTCGACGCCTCTCCCTCGAACGCTTTGCTGCCTCGTTGTTCTTGCGGCGTTTCTCCCAGTAGGTGGCGTCCTTCTTCTCTTCGGGGATGAATGTTCGCTTCCTCCGGGGCCCCCAAGTGCCCAGATTCACCCCCAGTCTGGCCAGCCCCAAGCCTCCCCTAGCCTCTTCTTCTTCCTCCTCCTCGTCCTCCTCTTCCTCCTGGGCTCCGTGCAAAGACAGTGCCTCCATGCCCGGTCAGACTGAAGGGGTCAGAGGTCAAGTCTTGTTGTTTATCGAGGATGATGATGAAGAGAATAAGGATCTTCTCTGGGTTATTTTGTCTTCTACTCCTCCCCTTGTCTTCACCTCCTCCTCCACTCCTCCCCGTCTTCACCTCTTCCTCCGCTCCTCCCCGTCTTCTCCTCTTCCTCCGCTCCTCCCCCTGTCTTCTCCTCTTCCTCCGCTCCTCCCCTGTCTTCTCCTCTTCTTCTGCTCCTCCCCCCGTCTTCTCCTCTTCCTCCGCTCCTCCCCCTGTCTTCTCCTCTTCCTCCACTCCTCCCCGTCTTCACCTCCTCCTCCGCTCCTCCCCCTGTCTTCTCCTCTTCCTCCGCTCCTCCCCCTGTCTTCTCCTCCTCCTCCGCTCCTCCCCTGTCTTCTCCTCTTCTTCCGCTCCTCCCCCTGTCCACAGTGATGGCGTGGTCACCTGTGAGGGAGGAGTGTCCAGACAAGAAAATGTAGTTGGTGAGAGGTGGAGGGGCGGGTTTAGCAAAAGCACACAGAAATAAAATGCAGATTTGATACCAGAAATTCATGAAACTCAACACAGACGGGCTGAAGTGTGCTCAACACCAACTCACCACTGTTCTCAACACCTTCCAGTTCCAGCCCTCCTAACCACATCCTCTTTCTCCCTACCTTTCATTCTTTGACCCTCCCGCACTCCACTCAAGAGCGTGAGCTGTGAGTGAGTTTGTGTGTGTGTGGGGTGGGGGTGGGTGGGCGGGGGGAGTTGGTGTTAGAAGTGTGAGAGAATGTGAGCTACTGCCAACCTAGCCAGGCCACAACATGAGACATGAACAATTAGAGCACCGTAGAACAGAACAGAACAAAGCGGAATTTAGCACAACAGAGCAGAACAGAATATAATGGTGAAGTAGAATAGAGTTGAGTCGAGTCGAGTGTAGAGGACAACAGAACATAATACACTACACTAGAGGAAGATGCACAACCTTCCCAGGGTTTAGACCACAGCCATAAATAGCTGGGTAGCATGCAGCTCTGTTCAGTATGTGAAGGAGGATGAAACTTGACTAGAATTGACACTATTACGCTTGGCTTGCATGTAACAACATGCAGACACACACACACACACCACTGACTCACCTCCTAACAACTTACATCTACTACTGCCTACACACACATACCCTGGCAGAGGGCACCAGCAGGGAGTATTTCTATCTACAGAGAGGAGTGTGTTGGAGTGTGTGTCTCCCATCACACATCCTAGGCCTCTATCGTCAGTGTAGCAGCTAGACTCTAGCTGATACCACAAAGCACACCCAGCTTGTACATGCTGCAGAAACTGCGTGTGTGGCTTTGTGTGTAGGCAGTAGTGGATGTAAGTTGTTAGTAGGACCATTTGTGAATGAGGCGTTTGTATGTGTGTTAGACAATAATGGGTCTTCAGGTCCATAGTGCGTGTGGTGTCTGTGTGTGTGAGGTGTGTGTCTAGAGAGTTCTATTGTGTGTTATTTTGTGTTTGTGTGTTTTACGTGTGTATGTGTGTGTGTGTCCATTTGCAAGCAACCCACATCCCTCTTGAAGATTGTGTCTGTACGTCCATGTGCTTGCATGTCAGCAAGCATCCATGTTTGCATGTGCACATGGGTGTGCATGTATCTTCCCTTGTGTGTTTGTGTGCATAAACACTTATGTGGACTCACACCTCACTCACACCTTGGTTCAATTGGTGAGAAAATCCATCTGTAAAAGATGATTGTCTAGTCCATGAGTCTAACTCTGTCCTCATTTTTTGAAACTGGTTTCGCATACATAAGTCTTTTAAAATAGGCTATTTCAAGATGTCTTCCTGTTTTTACATCAAGCTCCTAAAATTTGGATGTGCGCGTAGAAGTTAGTTCCAAGTATGGCGCAGCGTTTGCACGTGTCACCGTTCCGGGCAAAGTGCAACAACCACAGTGCAAAAACAGCATGAAAATAGCAGCAGAAACAGCAACGGGATGCTGAATGCTCTGCAGACCATCTGGAACTTGGGGCTTCATGTCATGAACAGGAAGGAAAAAAGTATCATTCGCTACAGTTACATGAACTTTGCATGAAGCGCCACTCCCATCCCTTTCCACCATCGCACCAGCTCAGTATCTGACTTTTAATGGGTCCTGTCTTTGCTGGCTGGTTTAAGAGATGTGTTGTCAGTGCTGGAGGCCTCTACAGAGAGATCCTATCCCATGATGCCCTGCAGCAACCCGGTGATGCGTCTCCAGGGTGTCTCTGCACCTGACTCTGGCTGACTCTCTAGTCCGCTGCTATTCAGGAAGGATGTGCCTCACTTCCTCTTTCACGCCCACCGTCTGCTAATGGACACCTGCAGCCCCCCCCCCATCTCTCTCTCTGTTTCTGTCTCTCTTTGTCTCTTTGTCTCTCTCTCACAAGTTCTCTTTCTCCCTCCCTCGAGTTCGGTTTCCTGTTGCCTTCGCTTCTGCCCCCTCCCCCTCTCTGTCTCTCCCAAGAAACTGTTTACGAACTGTTGTTTGTGGTGTCTACAGAGGAAGGTTTCAATGCCCACAAAGAAGGTCCCCCAGAGAAGGTTCCCTCGAGTTCCCTCTTTGGGCTAGTTCCCCTCCCCTCCCACCCACTTCCCCTCCCACAAAAAGAACTACCCCACTGGGCTTGCCCACTCCCGTGGGACAGGGGCGATCCACGATTCAGTTAACGTATGATTTCCTTGACAGACAAAACAAACAGCAGATATGTGAAAGCTTATGAGAAGGCTTCAGAACAGCGGATGATCCCCCGTGTACCAGCTCCCAAATCAGGAGTCTTGATTCTACTCTCACCTTCTCCTACACCCTGAAAACCTGCTCTCATCCTGTGCAAAAAATTCTCCCTCTTGACAACTATCTAAGTACACACAAAGAAATCTTACAGGCTGTGTTAGCTAATCTTTCCATCCAGTGGAATGCAGTCAGTAAGCCAAAGCTGGCTAAACAAGGAAAGTGTCTTTGAGAAATTTTCTAAGGTGACGCACAGGGCTCTCATCCGTTTAATCACTGGACACGGTCACATCCATCATAGATATTGATTGCAGCCATAACCCTGACTTTTCAATTATCATAATGCAACAAATATTTCACAACAAGCTGAATCACCCGATAAGTCCACCAAATCTACATAATTCAAATTTGTCTAACATCAGTTTTTTTTTTACAATGTGTCAATCGTTGATAATGTTTCACCTAGTTGTGGAAAGTTTTCTTTTGTTTGATAAAAACAGGAAGTTATTCTGGTTTATATCATCAACAGATAGAGTTGACCTTGTTCGGGAATAATTAGATTATAGAAACAGATCTCAAATCAAAAGGTCAAAAAAGAAGTTTGAACTCCTCCTTCACTTTATATCAGTTTGGATCAAAAACATTGGCAAAATGTTACCATCTTCTGCACTGTACGTTTCACTAATCTACCCAAATGGACTGTAAAATGACGAAATGGACGGTCATCAAATATGTCTCTGTCCATCCCACCATCTTCTTTGGTGTGGACTGTACACCTATAACACTGGACAACTGTCAGTACATCTTCACCATTTACTTCACCCTTTCCATCAAACACTTATCTTAATGAGAACTAAGTTATGTTATAATTGTTTTTCGTGCTTTATCTTTTCTGTGAAAAGGGGAAGTTGCACATTTTATAATAGAGGCCAAGTAGACCTCCACTGGGGTTAAGACAGGAAATATGAATTTTTAATAAATATGTATGCTAAGTCTAAATCATACACTACACTGTCACACAATATATTATTATATTGGACAAATAATGTCCTAATCAGACGATTAAGTCAAACGGGACTACTTCTCCTCAGGAACGACAGATAGAAATCACCTCAACTAGAAACACTGAAATCTTTTGCCCTGAATTCAGAGTTTATATTTTAGCTGCAAATCTATTGTGTATTTCCTTGTGATCTATCTCTAGAATCTCTAGGATATTGTTCCACTGCGTTTTTGTGCTGTGACTAGGCAGTACACTTAAAACATTACACAACACAACATGTCCAGTAACAACAAAATAGGTCACTTACAACACCATACAACCAAAGGGTTACAGTCAGGTTTAGTATTCGTGAAATAATTATCATGTATTACTACAATTCTAATTGAACATTTCAAGTGTGACAGAAACTGCCGTTTGATATGATAATTACAAATATTCTCTTCAACTTTTTTCTCCTCGCAGTCCTTCGTCCTTCACACATGTCGCAGTGTGAAGATGTCATTTTAACACAGTCACCCTATCGAAGGGGACCCATCCTAGTCTGATGGACCCATCCTAGTCTGATGGACCCATCCTAGTCTGATGTTTGATCAGAGTTTACCGGATGATACGTTTATTCTTGAAGAAAGTGTCAGGGTGTGTTGTCACTGAACTCTAGTCTCATGCTCCATTCAAGCCCTGGGTGGCACAAATCTAGCCATGAAAACAAGCAGGACAGTCAGTCAGCCCCTCTTTCTGTACAAGCAGAGCACAGCTGTGCGGGTCAAACCAGGTGACCACTGAGGCTGGTAGACAGGGACACTCTTGGTCTTACCCGCAGCGTCCGAGGGTGTTGCTCTAGTTGGTCGTCGTCAACCGGATCTGTGGACCCCTGGGTCTCTCTGGTCTCTCCTGGATATCTCTCCCTGGCACCTTCCTCTAGTCTACCTCTGGTTACTCCCTGGTCCTCTCTCTCTGGTCCAGCACATGTGGCTGACAGGGTTGTCTCAAAGGCTGTGAGGGGGATACTTCTGGTAGTGTAGCATGCCTGTGTGTGTATGTGTCTGAGTGCGCGTGTGTGTCTGAGTGCGTCTGTGTGTCTGAGTGTGTGTGTGTGTGTGTGTGTCTGAGTGTGTGTGTGTGTGTCTGAGTGTGTGTGTGTCTGAGTGCATGTGTATGTGTGGCTTCACACCTCCCCTGGCGCTCCTCTCTGTATCAGTGATGAAGTGTGTAAGCGCGTATGTGTGAAAGAGAGTAGCCTGTGTTCCACACTGGAGCCTCTCCTTCCAGTGTGGTAGCAGGGGTGGTTTTGCAGTGCAAAGGACACACACGCACACAGATTTTCTGGTAACTGGTGAGACAGTGGTCTCGTCAGCCTACACAGGCTTCTAACCCCTGCATGGAAGGAGAAATTGATGTAATCATTAGTACCATATCACACCACATCCTTGTGGACCTTGTCACACACACATACACACACAAACATACTGTGTCACACACACATACACACAAACATACTGTGTCACACACATATCCATAAATACCATATCACTCACACACACATCCATATATACCATATCAAACACACACATCCATATATACCATATCACAAGCAACAGCAACACACCTTATGATGTTCCGTAACACACACATGCACGTACATCCTTTTAGAATTTTGCCCTAAAAGTATATGTTACTCCACAAATGGCACAGGGCATGTAGGAGGGAGGTGTGTGTGTGTGTTTGCGTGTCAATGGGTGATGAAAGTGCATGACTGACTGTGGTTTTGGTTTGTGCATGTGTTTATGTGCAGCCTTGAGCTGAAGTTAATTTCACTCCATGGTGATTAAATGAACAGTTACTTTGTATTTATTAGTAGACGCTTTCGTCCAAACCGACATACAGAGTTAATTTATAAAGCATGGTAGAAAGTGTACTGTTCTAACAATACTTCATAGTCAGATTTAAGGAACTGTCTGTGTCTGTGAAGGGAACTCTCTCTCTCTCTCTCTCTTTCTCTCTCTCTCTCTCTCTCTCTCTCTCTCTCTCTCTCACACACACACACACACACACACACACACACACACATCAAGTCAGTCACCTAACGTAAACTAGCGCTCCGCCTCCCTGGAATATTAGTTAGCGTTTCCACCTGTGCCTTGTTTGACTAATTATTCCCACTTGCATTGCCCATCCCATCAGTGTGGCTGTGTATTCACCCCGTATATAATACTCCTTAGTATAGCCCGATTTGGAACACTGCGAAGATTCTTATCTATAGTTAAGGCCAAAACGAGGGTAGACATGCGGCCTCCGTTGGATGATAATGCCTGGTTCTCGTCGAAAAACCTTTATGTATGTCCACTACGATTAAATTATTTCTGCACTTGCGTCTCACACTTCGGAGCAGATCTTGTGTGACCTGTTGTGCCACCTGGTGGTGCACGGCTGCCACCAGAAGCAATGTGTGTATGTGTTCACTCACCCACATGAAACAAACAGTGAATGATTTCGTCCTGCTATCGCAATCAAACGGAGGGGAGACATATATCCCAGTATATTTTTTTTGTTATAGAATTCAAAAGATGTATATCAGTAATGTGTGTAAATAACAAATGTTCTTCTCGTAAATGTTCTTCGTAAATCGTAGCTGGGGTATAGCTTCTCAGAATGCGATGTCGTGAGCAAGAATGTTGTTTTGCGTTCATTACCATAGGTGTTGAATGACGAATTTTAAGAATTTTGCGTTTAGATTTTTGCTGTTATTTACACACGTTTCTAAAATACATCTCTTGAATTCTGTAAAACAAAAAAATGTATCAAGTGGGATATGTCTCCCCTCCGTTTGATTGCGATAGCAAGACGAAATCCTTTTCTAATCTGTTTCAAGTGGATAGCGCGGGCTACGGCCGAGGGGGTACTTCTGGTGGCAGCCGTGCATCGTTTGGCACAACAAGGAACCATCAAGATAATCAATTGAATTAGTGTTTCCTGCACATTTTGTTTTCTTTGATTGTATTTTATTCAGGTTGACAATTAGACAATTAGATTTCTGACGTGTATGTTAGCATGAACTCTGTGTCAAAGATGAAAAAAGCTGTGTTCGCATTGCAGTTGTGGGAAAGTTTTCTGTTGTTCACGCTCACAGTCATGGGCCTACACACACACACGCTATGGCACACACACACGCACACAAAACATTAAGCGGTTTCACACCTTTGAACAGTGTTAGTTTGCTCTCTTAAAGTGTACCTCATTCTGTGGTTGTGTTTAAAAGGCACAATAGTTATCTATGGCCATGACTGTGAAATTAAGTTGATTGTGTGTGCATCTTGAAGGATATAATGATTCACTTATGCTAACCCATATAATTTTACTTATGTTAACAATGAAGGATACAATGATTTGCTGGTACTGACCTATAAGATTTGTAAGGCAGACAGACAGTACTTTTCTATCATGTAAGAAAGACAACACACTGTGGGAATTAAGAGGGAGTCAACAGTCCACACATAGTCGACAGTAGGATGTATTCTACTGTCTTATCTTGGGATGTGGGGAGTAGGGAACACTGTCTTCTTTGTGTGCAGAGTCAGATACAACAACACCTGGGAGAAAGAGGCAACAAAGAGGGTCCTCTCTACCACATGAGGAGATAAGACGGCCCTCGAACCATGGGCGGACACCACCAAGGGCGGAGGAGCCTCTGTCCTAATGAAATGCATAATGTTATCTATATTACTGTGGGTCTCCCAAGGAAAGGTGTCGTTCTTTGCTGTGCCAAGCATAAGACGCACGTAGTTGTGTGCTGTTAGGAACCTTGGAGCGACCCAGATATCTGCATTAGAATTGTACTGTTAGGGAATAAACTTCATTGAACTTAACTATACTGAATCCTGGTGATCCATCTTACCACTCTCAATGCGTGAACACGTAACGGAGTAAAATCACATACTCCAACAATCTGCACTGTGTATATGTGTGTGTGTATAGGCAACTGCGAATATGCTGTGACCGCATAAAAAAGGGAAGAGAAGAGAGGAGAACGTTGGTACATTTTAAAAGTCCGTGTAGGTAAATAACACTTTCACTCCAGTAACTGATTAATTGCATTCTATCGATGTGTTTGTGGAGGTTCCATGTGCTTACATTTTTTTGTGGTTAAACGCCCACAAGTTCCCTCGAATGATATCACACAAGTATGTAGTGTTCAACACTTGACAGGGAGCAATGGAATACCCGTTACCCGTTACCCGCGGAGGGGAATGCCGTGGGTTGTGCACCCAGCTTTGTACTTTCGAACCGTTGTAACTATGTAAGCCAGGGTAAAACCGCCATGTACGCTGCAAATCTTCAAACTATTTTATATCATTAAAGGTTTACATTGAAATGTTTATGAATTTAGCGGACGGTAAAATCATATGAAGCGCCGTCTAAATAGTGCATGTAGAAAGTAGCAGAGTAGAGTCAGGAATCCTTATGGTTGTAGGCCATCAGTATCCTACTAGTCCGAGTCGAGAAATAGTTTCGGTAAACAAATATGAGTAGTCACGGTGAACGATATTATCTCAACAATAACCGATAGATTCGCTTTGGTGGATGCAGTCTTATCCGTGCCTTTTGGCCAAGACGTTTGTCAAACGCAAACAGGAGCGTGTTGAGACCACGTCGGAAGGACAGCACCGTGGATCGCTTAATCACTGGGCAGCTGCGACATGATTCATAACGGCCTCATAATTGTTGCACAACAGCTGAATTCCCTTTTGGTGACACTATGCCATTATTTCAAGTCCAAGAGCGTTATGCCGGTACAATTGTGTTGGCCATTCGTGTAAAGTATAATAGTTAAAGGCGTGTTAAAGGCAGACGGACTGTATAGGTGAGCTTTATCAATAAATACAAATATTTCTTCTAGATCATATTATACGAAGGTTTAATTCGACTAGTAAAATATGATAAAAAGGTTATTTGTTTAAAAAAAGGCCTTTTATTAAATAAGCATACAATGTTGCCTAACCAAAACATTATTTTCCCTGATCTAAAAAGTTCCCTTGAACGAATCAATAATTGGGGGGGTGTCAGTCTTTTTTCATGCTTACAGAAATAATCATATCAGGCTATGTAATATTCACATGTCAAAAATAAAAATGTTCAACCAACAGCTGTACAACTTCAACCTTGTACTTCTGAAATATGTCTCTAGAAAAGTGTAATGTACTATTTCTTTGCGAAATCGTTCGTTACACATGACCTTAATTAAGTGGTATAAGCGTAATCAATAAGAAACAGGATTCACATATAATCATTTGAACAGAACGTTTTTGGATAATTAATGAACTTTGAAACATTATACATCGACTGAGAAATTCCAAATAACTGGTTTCCTGGGTGTAAATCTAAATTTATTGTATAGAAAAAGACTTAATCTTATGGCATGGTACTGTGATTTAATTTGTCAGCGTTCTCACAGAGAATGACAGAAAACTGCAATGGAAGGAAAAAATAATATGAACAGTAAGATGAATAATACCATGAAAAAACTGCAAATTCGACAGTCCAGTCAAAAGTGTTTAAAATGATTTCCCCCGCATTTTCTTATTACAAATCACTACAAACGCCATAAATGAGCACGGAACACGAGTCCGTGGAATCGTTATGGCGGCACAGCCTGAATTTGGAACAAAAAGCACCTCAAGTAGAAAGGAGCCTTTACAAAAAAAGAAGAAAAAAAACATGAAAGAATTCACGTTGTTGGTCCTTCATGTTCAGCAGAGAACTGTTCAGGGCCTGTCAAGATGGTGGAGGCTCTGAAGATCACCCAGCTGTGCTGTAAGGCAGTCGACCTGACCTCTGAACCCAGAGAAGGGCTCCAGACCCTGGGGGGCTTCTCATTTCTCCCCTGCCTCCGGAGGTAGGTAGAGGGGCAAGTGTTGGTAGAGCGCGGAAGATCGCAGGCATGGGGAACCCCAGGGCAGCAGAAGGCTGTTGGGTCCCCCAGCACAGGGGCCTAGACTGGGCATGGAGGGGGGAAGAAGAGGGCAAGAGGGCTGGTGAAGGGGTGAGGTGCCTGTGGGAGAGGACAGGAGAAGGCTGGGGGGAGGCATGGGCAGAGTCTGGTCTGCTAGTCGGGGGTTCGTTGCTGTAGGAGACCTGGTGGTGAACATTGATATCTCCCTGGTGTGAAGATCTGCTCCCTGGAGATGCACTGCTGGCCCTGCTATAGTGAGATGGGGTTAAGAACCTGGGCATACCCAGGGATCCCATCCCCTGGCCTGGGCTGGCCTGGCTGGACCTCTCCTAGGCAAGCCTGGAGGTCAGTGGGCTTGGCTGAGCAGAGGGACTCCGATGAACCCACCATACTGTGGTGAAGAAGGTGGATGTGGGGCAGTAGGGGGGTGGCGTGAGTAGGGCTGGGACAGTTTTGTCTCCGGAGGGGCTCTTACTGACTAATCTAAAATGATACGGTAGGGTGTGGATCTCCGAGCGCAACTCCGCGTTCTCCACGCTCACCGCCAGAAGCTCGCTCTCCAGAATCATGTCGTTAAAACGCCGCTTGTCGCGTGAGCGTTTGGCCGCCTCGTTGTTCTTGCGCCTCTTGTCCCAGTACGTCTCATCCTTCTTCTCCTTCTGCGTCATCTCCCTCTTGCGTCGGCTGACGGGGAGCCGTAACAGCTGTGACAACTGATACCGATATCTGGGCTCGGACGTTCCCTCCTCCTCGCGGTCGGGATCCAATCCAAGAATCTCTTCACCGCTGACTGGGAAGACATGCCGCTGAGTAGCCTAACCAAAAACCGAAAACACAAACTTGCCAAAAACTACAGCAACTAAAATCTCAGGAGATGGAGAAATCACAGAAATCATGCACTGCGTTTGTTTATATTTGAAAAGCTATGAATTTCGAGTAAGCTTTTTACTTTAGTCTGTGTCAGATAGTAATACAAGCAACACAAATACAATGTAAAATTGTATGTCTTGATAAAGCGAGTGTAGATTACTTTGTAAGCATTAGCGTTATCAAAGCATTATCAATTTAATTTGACCTGGACTGTGTGTCCCTATGTACCGTATTTAGGTCACTGTCAAGTGCTGAACTGAAATCTCAACGTACCTCAATTACTGACCCAAGAACATTGAAGAAGGTTGAACTCCAAGTAATGAGTAGATATAAACTTCACTCGTTGTGGCGTGTGTGTGTGTGTGTGTGTATACAGACAGCAAAGAAAGAGAGTGTGAGATAACGGAGAGGGAAATAAATAGCAGAGAGAGAGAGAATGTAGGTGAGAAACAGAGGGAGAGAGACGGAGATGACTCACAGGACGCTTGCACCATGGTGATAGGCCTGTATCCATGTGTGTTGGTGTGCCTCTCTCAGTGTATATATTTGTGTGTGTGTGTGTGGGTGTGTGAGTCTGACCGGTCTGGTAGAGTGTGCTCTCTTACCCGTTTGTCTATCAATTCAGCAACGCTATCTCTTTTTTGCTCACTCTATCTCTATCCCAGCCACTCTTTTTCTCTTTCTCTCTGAGTCGTCTTCTGTGGAAATCAAGAGAATCTAATGTGATGACTCATGCTTTTCCCACAGGTTTGCCCACAAAACTCACACTAACACACACACACACACACACAACACACACACACACACTCACACACACACACACACCTACAGGTTTCTTGTTATAATAAGCAGCAAAAGATAATATTGCTATAATGAGCATGTGTTTGTGTTTGTGTCTGTGTGTGTGAGAGTGTGTACTCTCTGACATCCTCCTTATTACGAGATACCATACAAAAAAGATAATCTATCAGTCGAAATTCTGACAGATAAAGAGTCACCCATCACCAACACGCACAATATTGTTCCACTTGGTGTTGACTCTCTTACCAACACTCATAGAACCCTGGCCTTATAGAACCCTGACCTTATAGAACCATGGTCTTATAGAACCCTGGCCTCATAGAACCATAGTCTAATAGAACCCTAACCTTATAGAACCCTGACCTTATAGAACCCTGGCCTCATAGAACCATAGCCTTATAGAACCCTGACCTTATAGAACCCTGGCCTCATAGAGCCCTGGACTCACAGAACCCTGGCCTTATAGAACCCTGACCTTATAGAACCCTGGCCTCATAGAACCATAGCCTTGTAGAACCCTGACCTTATAGAACCCTGACCTTATAGAACCCTGGCCTCATAGAACCCTGACCTCATAGAACCCTGGCCTCATAGAACCCTGGCTCCAGGACATCATGATGCTCTGGACCTGCTCTCCTGCACAATGTCCAGACAGGAAGGAACCGGAAAACCGCTGTGCCGCAGACGCAAAGCGACCTCTCACCAAGGGGAGACAGATCACATGGCACCTGGAGGAGCAGCAGCAGCTGGCTCTGCAGCAGCTCTACTCCTCCACCAGGTGAAGCTCTTTTCACTCTGATGTCACTACTTCACGGTAAGACGAAACAACAGTCTTCCATTCCTTTAACATGCACTTGGCATCCAAAGCAAAGCAGGTGGGCAATTTGAACCTGCAACCTCTCAATCCACTGTCAAATGCCCCAACCACCAACTGTTCCTCTGATGCTGCTTGTGGTCTATTTGTGCCAATTCCCGTAGGTGGCTCTGATCATCGTGCCAAGTCATTTAAAGTCATTCAATTAAAGACCCCCGCCCATAATCCAGCTCACCCAGTTTCAGTCAACAGCAGTCGGCGGGAGACGGGTGACTGTGTGTGATATGATGTTGTCTGTCAGTGGTGAAGCCCATGTTCTACGTTTCCTTCTCTGTAAGATTTGTGGTGAGGTATACAACGATTTGTGTTTGAGTTGACTATTAGCTATCGTTTGGGATACTTGTGTTTACATGGACTGGGGGAGTCGTTTCCAGCTTCCCCTGGGTATGACTCGTGGGGATATGCCTCGTCTAAGAATGCCAGTTAGATCTTTGCGGACCCACCTTTGTACTTTTGTTTAGGGTTACTACTTTAGCGTGGTGTCAGGTTTGTTTCTATAGTGTCGTTGTTGGAGGTAAGCGGAGGGTAGGAGTGGGGACATTTTTTCGACTACTTTCCTTTGGTTCTCCTTCCAGCCCTCCCTTTTTTCCCTACTTTTGTTTTCATTCAATACCGCGACCAATAAAAAGCCATTTAAAATCGGTACTACCGAGTCTGTCCGTGTCGACATTTTCCCCACAACCACCTAACACCGCTGTCAGCCAGACCCAAACACTCCAAGCATTTAGTGGGGTCAGATTACTTCCGTTACAAGAGGAGATTTATAACATGCACGTGTTGCTTTGACACATTTCCAAATAGGTCAGCCTGCTATTACCAAGTGTTACTGTAATACAGAGGAAGTTAAGGGGAACGCCTCACTGTGGCTGTTACCACCTGCTCAACATGTCTACCCGTGGCTTTTGCTCCAGTTAATATCAAGGACAGTGGTTTTACATAGCAAACACAGACAACTTGGGGTGGGGTTTGTGGGTGTGTGTGTGTGTGTGTGTGAGAAGGCACACACACTCACCTATAACTGTGTGTATTTTCGATGGGCATACTTTCTTTTTAACTGTGCACCCACAGATGTCTCAATCTTGCTTTGTTAATATCGTGGAGGGAGTGAGAGAAAGGGAGGGAGGGAGTATGAGGGTTGAAAGATTCAGTGCACAAGAAGAAAGGCAAAGTAAGAAGAGAAGGAGGGGAGAAATGGAGGAGAACTGCTGAAAAGAGGCAGTCTGGGAACAGGGCCAGGTGGGCTCCAGAGGACTAGGCTGTGTGTGTGTGTGAGTGTGTGTGTGCCTGTGAGTGTATGTGTGTGTTTGTGTCTGTGAGTGTGTGTGTGTGTGTGTCTGTGAGTGGGTGTGTGTGTCTGTGTGCGTGTATGTGTTGGGGATGGTAGGAGAGAAGGAAGAGAGCAGGGAGGTGAGGAGAGAGAAAAAAGGGGAGTGAAAGATGTTTGTCTTCCTGTAACTGAACTCTAATGACCCTGAATCAACCCCGTCCTTGTCTGTCTGTTTGCCTTGGTTCATGTCTCTCTTTCTCTCAACTCAGTCTGCTTTATCGGTACAAATGTCCAAGTCCAACAATGTCGTCAACATATTTTAAACACAAATCAGATTAACGTTGTATTTGTGTATGAGTGTAGTCTGTAAACAAAATGTTGACATAAAGAATAATTTCAACAATGACACAAAGGTTGACAGCAGTAGATAGAGGGAGAGAGGGAGGGATATAAAGAGAGGGAGGGGAGAGAGAGAGGGAGGGAGATGAGAAAGGGAGGGGAGAGATAGGGAGGGAGGTGAGAGAGAGATGGAGGGGAGAGAGAGGGAGGTGCCCAACAGGTAAACAGGTGGAGCATGTGAGGATATGAAGGGATGGAATCAGTGTTAGTCTTGCCACACAGCACGTCAGTGTCACTGGATCCTACATGAATGTCTCTATAGGGACAGGTGTCATGTTACACGCATATTGAGAGCGCTCATCAGGGTGCCTGGTTCTCAGGTAAGTACTGAGTCGTCTCTGGTGTGTGTGAGTGTGTCTGTGCCTCTGTGTGACTGTGTGTTCACAACAATGTTGTCATGGTTGCCATAGGTAATGAATGACTTGAGCTGAGATTAGTCTAGACAGCCTTGCTATTATTTCGTCTAGAACCATCTCTCTCGCTGACCCTCAACATGACCAAGAGGGAAACATCTGGCTCGGAAACAGGTCAGCCTGCCTTTGTCTGTCTTTGCCTTGTGTCTGCTAACTTGAATCTGTGTCAGCAGCTTGTTGACGTTACTTCCATGGTTATGTGCAAGAGGTTGACGTCTGGCGGCTTTGAATGTCCGTTGAAGACAGAGAGAGCGTAATCTCTCTTCCTCTTGCTCTACCCCTCCCCCACACTGGGACTTATTCAGTGCTAAAGGCGCGAGACGAGTCCCATTTGACAGGTGTACGTGTGTATCTGTGGGGACAGTGTCTGTCGGGTGTGCGCTTGTGTGTGTGAGTGGCCGTGTGCGTGTGGGGGAGGGGGGGGGGCTGAAGATCTGCAAGGTTAATAAGTCCCATAGCAGCATCCGACACGCACACACACACACTCACACACACACTCATACAAGGTAACTGGGAGTGAGGTGTGATGCGTGTGTTTCCTGTCCAGGACACACCTGGGAGGTGAGGGCTAACAGCAGACATGTCCTCCTGCCCCTGCAGAGACGATCCCTGCTGGATCTGTGGAGCAGGGGACGACAAGCTGTGAGTCTGGAGCGCACACACGCACACACATACACGCACAGAAACACACATACAAACACACACACACACATGCTTGGCTAATGCGCGGTGTCTCTTTCTCCCTCCCTTCCTTCCACCCTGTCCAACCTTCCGTAATGGCTGTCTGTGGTTGTCAGGACAACATTGTGCGCAGTTACAAATATTCCCCTCTGACTTTCCTGCCCCGAACCCTGTATGAACAGTTCCAGAGGGCTGCCAACATCTTCTTCCTGCTCATAATGGTCATGCAGGTCTGTGCGTCTCTCCATTTTCAATTTCAAGAGGCACGTAAAGAGATATACAGTGTAGTTCCCACATGCTGTAAAGTAGATGTAAACTTGCACACGTGCGTGTACGTTGTGTTGACAGTGTGTCCCAGCGATCTCGTCCCTGCCCTGGTACATCACCATCATTCCTCTAACCTTAGTTCTGTCCGTGAGAGGTGTCAAAGACCTGGCCAATGACCTGGTGAGACCTCTCTAACACAGCACTCTGAGTTAAACACCTCCTTGAACTTCTTAACTACCACAGCGGGGCTCTTTCATTCGTCATGTTGCTCTCTCCCCTCTCTCTCTCTCTCTCTCTCTCTCTCTCTCTCTCTCTCTCACTTCACCCTAGGCGCGTAGACGTAGTGACTCCCTTATCAACCATCGCCCATGTGACATACTACTTTCTCAGAGGTACACACCCCTCCACAACCACACGAGCGTACAGACTTCCTCACTCGCACACTCACACGCCACGCAACTTCTTACTATGAACCCGCGTTAATGTTAACACCAGGGTGTGGCAGACGTGACCACCACAGCACACTCAGACACAAACCTCCTACTTCCTGCATGCTCAGTCACCCTCTCCCCCTATCTCTCCCCTATTTCTCCCCTTACCCCCCCCTCTCTCCCCTAATCTCTCCCCCCATCTCTCCTTCATCTCTCCCCTTTTCCTTGCAATCCCCCCCCACCACAGTTTCATCAGGGCACAGTGGAAGGATGTGTGTGTGGGAGATGTGCTACGAGTCCATAAAGACCAGATCTTCCCAGTAAGTCTCCTCTTCCCCTCTCTTACCTATGTGTTAGACTAGTACCCATCATCAGTTCCCTGCAGGACTCAAGCAAAGCCCGTATCCTCCCCCTGTGTCTCCTCCCCACCCTCCCCTAGGCTGACCTCCTCCTCCTGTGTAGCTCAGAGCCCCACAGTCTGTGCTACGTAGAAACGGCCGACATAGACGGGTGAGTGCCACATGCCAATCACCCGCCAGTCATCTTCTGTGCTCCGCAAGGATTAGCCGGCTGCAAAACATTCCTGCCGGCTACTTTAGAGATTTGATGCTAGTTAGCAATGCCTGCTAGTTGGGGTGCTGAAGTGTTTGTGTATGACAGAGAGAGCAACCTGAAGTACCGACAAGCTTTGGCCGCCACCCACTCTGATCTAACCTCTGACCCCACAGACCACGCCCTTGCTGCCTTCGATGGTAGGTCACCCTCCCCCCTCCTCTCCTCCACTACACAGTCTCTCTATCATGCAGTACTGATGCAAATCCCCGTTCCATTAAGAATCAATCATAGTTCCTGGCGTCAAATGAGTCGTCTAATGGTCCATTTAAATACAGTGTTCAAATGTCCTAAAGAGAAGACTATGCAAATAAATCTATGCAAAACGAGCTCTGTCCCTCTGAAAATGGGAAAATACGATAGTTAATACGACTGTTGTGTTTCTAGGTGTGTTGCGGTGTGAGGAGCCCAACGACCGCCTGTACTCGTTCAGGGGAGAGCTGAGCTGGAGAGGAGAGCGCCACCTGCTGGATAGTCAGAACATCCTGCTCAGAGGCACCAAGTTACGCAACACAGCCCGCGCCTACGGCATGGCCATCTACACAGGCAGGAACACACACAGACACGTGTCTCTCTTTCTCTCCAGACTCTGACGGTAGTCCTTTCTCTCGCTGCTCCACCCTCTCCCTCCCCTCTTCATCTCTTTCTCTCCCCCTCCTCTTCTGTCCCCAGGTTCCGACTCTAAGATCCTGAGGAACAGTGGGTATCTGAGGGTGAAGAAAACCCAGGTGGAGAAGCTCCTCAACAAGGTGGTGATTGGGGTGAGGATGATGTAGGAGGCAGCAGGGGACTGGAGGGGGGAGGAAGGGAAAGGAGGTGGGGAGTCAATTCTCCTCTTTTGTCTCTGCATCATTTCTCAAGCTCAGCCGGACTGCTTAAAAACATCTGCCTGTGTGTCTGTGTGTGTGTGTGTGCCTGTGTGCCTGTGTGTGTGTGCCTGTGTGTGCCTGTGTGTGTGTGCCTATGTGTGTGTGTGCCTATGTGTGTGTGTGCCTATGTGTGTGTGTGCCTGTGCCTGTGTGTGTGCCTGTGTGTGCCTGTGTGTGTGTGTGTGCCTGTGTGTGCCTGTGTGTGTGTGTGCCTGTGTGTGCCCCCCCTCCTTCAGATCGTGCTGGTCATGATCCTGACTGCTGTGTTGTTGGCGGTGGGGTGCGGGGTGTTTGAGGGCGGCGTGGGATCCCGCGTGGAGACTCTCTCGGCCCTGCTGGTGACTTCTCCTCTCCACACTGCCTTCCTCACCTTCTGGAGTTACATCATCCTGCTCAGCCCTGCCATGCCCATCTCCCTGTACATCACGTCAGTGACACACGTGCACACACACACACACGTATAACATGCAAGCACACAACATGCATCCCAACATGCCTTTCTTCGTCTCTCTCTCTCCTTCTCTCTCTCTCTCCTTCTCTCTCACCTCTCTCTCTGTCTCTCTCTCAGGTTTGAGGTGATCCATGTGATCCACAGTTTCTTTATAGGATGGGATATCGAGATGTGCATGGAAAAGACTGGTATAGAGCCCCAGCCCCAGCCCCAAACGTACATCCAGGCTGAAGCTCGAAACACATCCCTGAATGAGGAGCTGGGTCAGGTGGGTCACCTGCTGAGCGACAAGACCGGCACTCTGACCCAGAACCACCTGGTGGTCCGCCAGTGCTGCATCGCTGGAACGGTCTACGGTGTGTGTGTGTGTGTGTGTATGTGTGTGTGTGTGTGTGACAGAGAGAGAAAGAGAGAAAGAGAGAGAGAGAGAGAGAGAGAGAGAGTGAAGGTATCTCATCCATGACCCTGTATGTTGTCATGTCTGTGCTGTGCAGGTGATGCCTCTGTGACTGCAGACCAGACAGAGGTGAGCAGCCATATGGAAGGCTCATACACACACACACACACACACACACACACACACACACATACACACGCACACACACACTTCTCAGCTGTTCTTTAGCACTGTTGAGCTGATATTATGCCAATTCATCTAGAATTAACACATTGACACATGAGTCATTTTCATTCGTAATTTATTAATTTGTAAGAGAGAGGGGGGAGAGACAGAAGGGAGGGGGAGAGAGGGAAGGGAGAGTAGAGAGAGACAGGATGGGATAGAGAGAGGCAGGAGAGGTAGGGCATAGAAAGAGAAGGTGGGAGAGGAGACCATTTCAGTGTACCTGGAACTTTGTTTCGCTCTGATCAAATTCTAGGATAGTTGACTTATTTTCCTAAATATTAAATCAGCCAGTATTGGAATTACATCGGTTAAAGCTTTTTGGTCGTCTTCCGTTGCTATTTTGTTAAAATATCTGCTTCCTTTTCAGCGATTTTCTTGTTTTGTAAAGTTGCGATCCTCTTTCCCTGTATAAGTGTTGCAGATAATCGTACCGCCTGCTCGTGGGGTGGGGCCAGGGAGAGAGAGAGAGAGGCAGAGGAGATCGAGAGAGTAAAGATGGGAGCGTTAAAGAGTAGGTGGGAGTGTAGACAACCTTTCTCTTATTCTGGAGGTTGCTGTTGAAGGAAGAACGAGCATAGCTACTTTTAACCGAGGCGAATACATCCGCACATTTGCTGCTTTAGATTTGGAAACAAAAATGTAAATATGCAATGTTTCAACTGATCATGTGAAAATTTGTATCTGATTTGTGTGACATTCTAGTATGTGTATGCATGTGTGTGAGAGCATGTGTATTGTGTAGTATGTTTTTCAGAGGATTTGTCCTACGTGGCCTCCCATACATCTTCCTCTCTCTCTCTCTCTTTCTCTACTTCTCCCATTTCCACCGCTTTCTCTCTCCTCCCCTCCTCTTCCCAGAGGATGGACCTGAGCTGGAACGCGTTCTCCAGAGGGGGTCTGGCCATGTGGGCCCCCAGGCTCCTGGAGAGGCTGAGGGGGGGCGCGTGCTCCGACAGCAGGGAGTTCCTCACTGCTCTGGCTCTCTGTCACACCGTCATGACCGAGTGGAGGGAGGGTGAGGAGGAGAGGAGGGGGAGGGCAGAGGAGGGGAGGGATGGTAACATTGGTGAGGAAGGAAGAAAGTGGGAGGTACAACACAAGGGGTTGAGGTCAGAATGGGAAAGGTATTCTTCACATCCTTACTCAGCATGTGTGTGAACGTATACTGGCTGTTCCAGGGACCCCAGTGTACCAAGCTGCCTCCCCAGATGAGGAGGCCCTTGTGGGGGCAGCCAGAGAGATGGGCTGGGTATTCCTGTCCAGGACCAGGGACTCCCTGACAGTCAGCCAGCTGGGGGTCCAACGTACCTATGAGCTGCTGGCTCTGCTGGACTTCACCAGCAGTAGAAGACGCATGTCTGTGCTGGGTGAGACAGGCTGCCTGTCTGTCTGCCTACCTGCCTGTCTGTTGGGGGTGGGAGAGTGCCTGTCTGTCTGTATTGGGTGAAACAGGCAGTGTGTCTTGATAAAGACAGGCAGCCTGTTTCTGTTGTGTGTGTGTGTGTGTGTGTTTGTTGTGTGTGTGTGTGTGTGTGTGTGTGTGCAGTGCGGGATCCGGAGGGGGGATTGAAGCTTTACTGTAAAGGTGCTGACATCGTCATCCTGGAGAGGCTGCAGACAGACTGTCCGCACCTGGAGAGCACAGAGACAGCACTGGAGGTGAGGTTATGCAGAACACTGGAGGTGAGGTTATACAGAACACTGGACGTGAGGTCATGCAGAACACTGGAGGTGACGTTATACAGAACACTGGAGGTAAGGTTATACAGAACACTGGACGTGAGGTCATATAGAACACTGGAGGTGACGTTATACAGAACACTGGAGGTGAGGTTATACAGAACACTGGAGGTGAGGTTGTACAGAATACTAGAGTTGAGGTTGTACAGAACAATAAAGGTGAGGTCGCACAGAACACTGGAGTTGAGGCCGTACAGAACACTGGAGGTGAGGTTGTACAGAACAATGGAGGTGAGGTTATACAGAACACTGGAGGTGAGGTCTTACAAAACACTGGAGGTGAGGTCGTACAGAACACTGGAGGTGACGTTATACAGAACACTGGAGGTGAGGTTGCACAGAACACTGGAGTTGAGGTCGCACAGAACACTGGAGGTGAGGTTGTACAGACCAATGGAGGTGAGGTCATAAAGAACATTAGAAGTGAGGCTGTACTGAACACTGGAGTTGAGGTTATACAGAACACTGGAGGTAAGGTGGTGCAGAACACTGAAGGTGAGGTCATACAGAACATTAGAAGTGAAGTCATACTGAACACTGGATGTGAGGTTGAACACAACAATGGAGATGAGGTCGTACAGAACACTGGAGGTGAGGTCATACAGAACACTGGAGGTGAGGAGGTTGAACATTGTATGTTTATGTTTTTGTGTGTGTGTGTGCCTATCTAGCTATTTGCCCAGTCGTCTCTGAGGACTCTGTGTGTTGCGGTCCGCTCAGTTCCTGAGGAGTTATGGGATGTCTGGAGGAAGGACTTGGCCATGGCTGCCATAGCAACCAATGGCCGTGAGGAGACTCTGGAAAAACTGTATGAAGAGATGGAACAGAACCTGAAGGTGACATCACCATACAGCATATTACTTGTTATAGTTCCCCAAGGTTGAATGTGTCAAAGTTTAGGCAGCAATGAAATCACAACGTGCACTTTGGGAATACCTCCCAAAGGTCAGAGGTTAGTGTTTCCTGTGTGTGCAGCTCCTGGGGGTCACGGCCATCGAGGACCGCCTGCAGGACGGTGTCCCAGAGACTATTGCCAAGCTCCGACAGGCCGGCCTCAAAGTATGGGTTCTCACAGGGGACAAAAAAGGTTAGGAAAGTGGTTGAATCAACACTTAATGGATGAGACAACCATTGATTACCCATGAGCTTTTGCGTGACAGATGTGTGACTTCCTGTTTTGCTTCCCAGTTAGGTGTCAGCCTGTCTTTTCCCTAGTGAAGCAGATGACATCTTACCAGACTTTCCCCTTTTCATCTTCAAAGGAAACATCTGCTTCAGTCTGTCTTTGTATCATCTTTCTCTCTCTCCTACCCTCTCTCTCTCCCCCTCTCTCCCCCCTTTTCTCTCTACCTCTCTTTCCCTTTCTCTCCCGATTCAGAAACAGCAGTGAACGTTGGGTACTCCTGTAAACTCTTAGACTCAGACACGAGACTGTTGGAAGGAGAAGAACTAAGGTGAGATGGGAGAGACCTCACACCCATACACACACACACACACACACACACATTTATTTACACAAACCAAAGACACACACACAGTGCCCTTTGTGTTGTGTCTCTAGAGAGCAGCTCCAGAGTTCAGATTTGGGGGCCAGTGTCTCTAAGCATGTTGACCCAGAGGTGTGGAGCGTGGAGTGGGACACAAAGGCAGACAGGACTGCTCTGGTGATCACTGGACCCGAACTGGTACACACACACTATTCACTGGCCAACACAGTTCACACACAGTACAATTCTATACATAAAGAGATTGAATCTGTATTTTCTATGACAACGAAATCTGTTGATTGAGCTTTTGTTGTTGTTGATGATGTTGTTGTTTTGCTGTAGGAGAAGATTATGGCAAAGCCAGAGTGGAGCGCCCGCTTTGTAGCCATGGCCGAGAGGTGTCAGTCGGTGCTGTGTTGCCGGGTAACACCGGGCCAGAAGGCTGACGTGGTGCAGCTGGTCCGCAAACACACTAACTCAATCACTATGGCGATAGGAGATGGAGCCAACGACGTCAACATGATCAAGAGTGAGGAGGGGTGGAGGGAGACAGGGGCGGGGGGAGATATGTGGGGAAGGAGAGGTGGGTGAGCGCTGTGGAAGAGGGAGAGAGAGGATGTGGACCTTACTTCCCTCCACTTTTCTCTCCCCCCTCTACCTCCCCCTCCAGCTGCTCATATAGGTGTTGGTCTGGTGGGGATGGAGGGTGGCCAGGCGGTCCAGAACGCAGACTTCGCCCTCACCCAGTTCCGTTCCCTCCAAAGGCTCCTATTTGTCCACGGCCGCTGGTCGTACCTCCGCATTGCCCTCTTCCTGCAATACTTCCTGTTCAAGACGTGCTCCTTCGCCCTGGTTCACACCTGGTTTGCCTTCTTCAATGGCTTCAGCGCCCAGGTCAAGTGGCCACATTGATGAGGTCACTGTGGAGCACTCTGTGATGTCATGGCTTTGTGTGTGGGTCATTTAATTTTATGATTTTGTGTGTGTGCCACTTGCAGTCCCTGTATGAGAACTGGTTCATAGCCCTGTACACGACCTTCTACACCTCCATGCCAGTGCAGTGTCTGGCCATCTTTGAACGGGTAAGAGAACCTTTTATCTGTGACAGCGGCTTCGGAGGTTGTACCAGATTCAGGTTAGTGAGCCCTCGAGGTTTTAAACCAGTGCACCTTTGAGCAAAATAGATGAGCAACATCAGACCATATTTGGGAATTGTTCCAGGACGTGAACGTGGAGGTCAGTCTGGCGTGTCCTGACCTGTACCAGGTGGGCCCCAGACAGCGGCTGTTCAACCCCGTCACGGCAGGCGCCACCCTCCTCCATGCGCTCTACTCCTCCCTCGTTCTCTTCTTCTTCCCCAGCAGCGTTTTCCACGACTCTGCCCTTGACTACCAGACCATGGCCGTCACCATCTCCATGGCAGCCATGTTCTGTGCCACCTTCGAGGTGAGGTCGCGGGGCAGAGGTCAGGTTAGCTCTGAAGCATATTGCCTTTCATAGCATAGTCGACTAGCTTAGCTTTGAATCTGAATGACCTGTGCTACAAATGTCCTGTCTGTGTGTGTGTGTATGTCAGGTGCTGCTCATCACCAGACACTGGACCAAGTGGAACGCGGCAGCTGTGTGTGTCAGCTTCCTGCTGTTCTTCCTGTGCACCCGCGTCACACACCAGCCACTGCTGTTCCTGAGGTCTCCACGGGACTACTACTTCATTGGTAGGCTACCAAACAGACACTCTCTCACACACACACAGGAATGCACACACACACACACATAGCATGTTTCTAGGTGTGTGTGTTCCTGTGTGTGTGCCAGGTGTGTCCGACCAGGCCTTTACCAGTCCAACAGTGTGGCTCACAGCTCTCCTGACAGCCTGCACTGCACTACTGCCCTCCCTCTCTCTGCACTCCCTTAACATCATCCTCACCCAGCGGGGCACGCACAGGGTGAGCGTGTGTGTATTTGCATGTGTGCACGCGTCTGCATGTGTTTATGTCTGCATGTGTGTATGGGTCTGTGGGTGTCTGCATGTGTGTGTGTGCGCACGTGTGTCTCTTTTTTCGCATGCTCACTCCAAAAACTGCAGATGTGACCATAATGATAGAGATCTTTGACTACCGCTTCCTCACTAGCGTGACCTCTCTGTCTGACCTCTCCACGACCTCTCCACAACAGGTCCACAGCGCCCATCCCCACCCTGTAGAGCTGAGGTTAGCATTCACGAGAGGCTCCACCCACCGACGCTCATCCTATGCCATGTCTCAGGGCCCTGGGGTCGGTCGCCTTATCACCTCCGGAGCCAGCCTGTGCGCCACAGCGCCCCAGCAGGAAGGGAGGTCTACAGCACAAGGCCACTCTCAGCTGGACTGCACAGGTGACCTGGGCTCTGGCGTCTCGAAGACTGAACTGAACAAACTACACTAAAGTACCCTTCAGGGTAAATCCAATTAACTGTTGACTGTGTATTTCACTCACTGATATGTAGCTGGTCGTAACAACGACATTTGGAAGAGATTTTCATCCTTCAGGTCAGGTTTTACATTTTTATGAGAACATTTTGGCAACTTTAATATTTCAGTCTGCCAATGTTTGAATAGCCTGTTAATATGAAAATAAAATGAAATGCTTTTTAAATTACATTTGGATTAAGCAAGGACATGTGGTTACTCACCCAATACCAATGTCATATTGGGTCTCCGGATGATTGATTGAGTAGATTATTATTTTATAAGCAATCTTTGTATAAGAAATGTTTTCATGCTGTTAAATTATACTGATGTTTCTGAAGTGTAGCATATACTTAGAATTAGGGTGCATTCTATTTATACTCCCAAGTAAAACAACACCAGTCAAACAGTCCTACCAATGCCATTTTATAACCAAATCAAGTGCTCCTAGAGCGAAGGAGCACAAACCCAGCAAGAATCCCAATGTGCCTACTTTTAAAATAAACATCTTTCAATTAAATCCTGTTTCGTATAGATTACTATGAGTCCAGGGGTTTTTTTTCTTACCAGCACACACACATTCTCTAAAAACGGTACACACAGACTGTTTTACAATTGTTTTATTTGTTAATTTATTTCAAAACACGCTGATTTTACCCATATTTTCCTTTTTAAGTTTCTATTTTCTGTAACAGTTATTACTCATATGTTTCTCCTGTTTCCAAGGGGCCAGCTTTATATCTGCCCTGGGAAGAGGGAGGGGGAGGAGGGGGGAGACTGGAGGGAGGGAGGTAGTGGGAGG
>BROE01000026.1:4950548-4981883 GCA_036571765.1 Plecoglossus altivelis
TACACATGGCGCCTGTGCTAGCAGTTGCACGAGATCGTGGGGGACCTCGGTCAGTCTACAAGTGACCAGGAACTGGCCGCACATGGAGGAGGAACACGAGCGGTCGACGGGGGCGGTAGGGGCCAGGGAAGCAGAGAAGACGCTAGGGCAGACAGGCAGCGGCGGCGCGCCTCGGAAATTAGGCAGGGCAGACAGCTAGGGACCGGTGAGGCAAGGCAACGGTTGGTCGAGGCCGCGGAAAGGACATGGCAGGCAGGCAAGGAGGGCGTCGGGGCACCAGCGCAAGGGGCGGGACAGGGCAGAGTGGACAGGGGTCAGGATCAGGCGGCAGGGGACGGTAGAGGCAGACAGTCGAGGGGGGAGTTGCAGGGTATCTCGGCTAGCAGGGGCGGCAGGGTAGGGTACGGGGCAGACGCTACAGCAGGACTGGACCAGAGAGCCGTTTTTCTCCCCCCCGTTTCACCTCCTCTCCTCCCTCCTCCTCTCCGCCGTTCCAGCCTATCCTCTCTCAACCTTCTCCTTGTTTTGAAACTTGATTGTCTTCTACCATCCCAAAGACACTTGGTTCTGATTGAGTAACAGGAAACAGAAGAGGGAGAGCTCAGTGTAACTGGGTGGGGTTGTCCTGTCTGTCTGCCAGCCTGTCTGTCTGTCTGTCTGCCAGCCAGCCAGCCAGCCAGCCTGTCTGTCTGTCTGTCTGTCAGCCTGTCTGCCAGCCTGTCTGTCTGTCTCTTGGTATCACTTGTATGCTAGTTGACAGTGGCGACATGCAGTTGCTGGACAAGGCAGAAACGACAACCCACATCGCCCTCAGGTTTCCACAGCGACACAAGGCCGCTCACATACACACAGAGCACAGGGTCACGTCATGACGGGGCAGTGCCTCCGCGACCATCCCTCTGATTATCTCCGTCCTCGGAAAAGCAGGACGGTCGCGTGACAATTGACCCCTGACCCCTGGACTGAGGCATGGGATTGGATGCATCTGATTGGAGGAGAGGAATTTGAGCTTCCCCAGCACACTGCTGCCCCCTACTGTCAGGGTTTATATACACAAAATTAAAGACAGGGAGAGCACTGAAACGACACATGCACACGACCAGGGAACCCAACAGTGACAAAAAATCTACAAAGACATACCTCCCCCCAACGTCAACCCCCCTCCTCCCCCTCCCCCCAGTCTGCCCTCCTCCTCCCCCTTCCTCTCCCACAAAAAACTGTTGGTTTCTATACAGTTATACAATATCCATGCAGTACAGAAAAGCTTGCTCCTCCCTCTCACCACCAGGGGGCAGCCATCTTGTTTACATTGTTGTTAGAGCATGTGGAGGGTAGCGAACCACTCCAACACTTCCAAGGTAAGAGGAAATCCCTTTTTTTCAGTGAAAAGGAGAACTCAAAGGCAGAGTGGAGAAGGATGCCGTCCACCTCTCCCAACTTAGCTCAGAACTTGATTTTGTCTGGCTTTTTCTTTCTTTTTTTCCGGTTTGTCTTAGCGAACACATGCCACCCTGAGGGCTGAAGTCGACATGCGGCTCTCCCCTCCTCTCCGCTCTGCCTGGTCGTCCTTCTGTTCTCTTCCTCTCCACATCTCCACAGAAACATTCACAATGTCTTTCCTTTATGAAAACACTTACTAAAACGCCGCAGCAAAACTGGACAGACCGGAAAAATGAACAAACGAACCAAAACCAATTTATAACAGTATAAAGCTTCAAGTCACAAGGTCCAAAACTAACTATCATAGTATCATAGTATCATAATCATGTTGTCATTAGCATTGGTATTTTCAGTTAAATTACATAAACTTTACATGAAAGGTTTGAGGTATTTCAGAATTAATTGTCAACACATGCCTGCTAAGTCTGAGTATTGGCCAAGGGAGGTTTGATTATAGAAAGGGGGGATGAAAAAATGTGCTGTGTGTGTATCAATGTTTCAATGACTGCGTGATTGCTCTGTGCTGCATCTGTGCTTGCACGGAGAGAAAGAGAGTGACATCTAGTGGTCGGGGGCTAGAACTACAAGCCCCCCATCACCCTCTCCTCCTCCTTCGTTTCTCCTCCTCTCTCTGTCCCATAAAAATATCTCTGTTGGAGAGGCGGAGGCGTGGAGAGGAAGAGAGGAGAGACGAGAGCTTTCTGAACCAACAGCGACTAGACGCAAAAGACTAGTTGAACGATTAAAGAAAGAAGTCCGTTTTCCTCACTTGAAGTAAATATTTGAGTTGGTAGGTTTCCTGCATGGTAAAGTGCTTGGAACTCTGATGGACAGTCAGTGTGAGGTGAATGTGCTGCCACAGCTCCCCCCCCCCCTCCGGCTACTTTTGCCCCTCCCCACTAGCCCTCTGTTATCATCACAGCCATGCCTGTGTGTGTGTGAGTGTTTGTGGCGTGTGTGTGTGTGTGTGTGTGTGGTGATCAGAGCAGTCCCACCCGTGGTTGAAGGAAAAAGGCACTCAACTCTGTCTGCACAGCAGCCTCCTTACGCTGCAAGGCGCTATGCAGTCTGACTGCTCTGTGTGTGTGTCTGTGTGTGTGTGACGTGTCAGTGCGTGTGTGTACCAGAGAGAGGGGTTTAGTTTAGTGTGTGTCCCCTGGCCATGTTGGGACTGGCAGGTGGGGAATTCTTTGGTATGGGTGGTGGTTTCACAAACCACTTAGGTTGAGGTAGTCCCTCTAAATCTTACTACAAACGCAGGTCATTCACCACAACGCCCCCTTGGGAAGGAGTCTAGCTGTCCTCGCTGAATTGTTTATCACAAATCTCTCCTCTCCTTCATCGTCTTCCTCCTCCAGGTGGGCGTGGCCAGCTGCTCACAGCAGGGGTCACTTAGCAATCTTTTCATCGAAGACTCGCTGACGATGAGGTCTAATCTAGAGACGTGGTCCGACTATATTGTAGGAAAATGCTACAGTTGCAACTACAGAACACGCGTGGAGAGAGAGAGCGCGTTGATGTCCCCCTCTCTCCCCCGCCCTACCCCTGACACAAACGGTCAGCAAGGCCATTTGGAGATCTCGAGTCCCTCATGTCCCCGTATAGAGACCATCAGGGACACCAGCAGTTTCTCCTGGCCTTAGGGACAATGTTGTCCTCATTGTGTCACAGAGTGGTTTTCCGTCGTTGGCATTCGTTCACCCCCCCCCCATCCCCCTTTTTATCTTTTAAAAAGTATTTATCCCCTTTTTTCTTTTTTAGGATTTATCAACAAGGTGCCATACTTCTGCACAACATTACATGGTAGCTAGCAGTAGAACCATAGTGTCTTTATACCAGTTACCCGCATTAATATTAGAGAGAGAGGGGGAGAGACATTGAGAGAGTAAAAGAGAGAGAGGAAGAGAAGGTGGTAAGGAAAAGGGGAGGTAGAGAGACATAGAGAGAGTGAAAGAGAGAGATTTTCTTCTGGTTTCAGAGTGGTTGGGGGTTTCTTGGTCTTTTTGTAACTTTTGTCTATTTGAGGATAGTTGTCATTGTTACGCCTTAAAATGTGGTTCATATTTCAAACGCTTTTCTAAAAAAGTAGATTCTAATTCGCTTCAAAGTTGATTGTTGGTTGCTATGGCACATGTTGCCCTCAGTGTGAGTGTGGGTGTGAACGCAGTGCCATTGTCTCTGATTAGCTTTAAGGCAGTTAGCATTGGCACTAGTTCTTGTAGCATTTCTGACTGTGTGTGTGTGTGCGTGTGTGTGTGTGCGCCCGCGTGTATGTGTGTGTGGTACCCTTTCAGCACCACAAGACGATAACAAAACGGGAATCAGTATCCGGCATCTGAATATCGCCATAGTAACATCTGGTTGTGGTTGGGAAGAGCCCATGACCTTCCAGCGCAGGGGGTAATGGCCTTTCCCTTCCTCCCCCTCCTCCCCTGCCAGACCAGTGGGGGTGGACGGGGGAACAGGACAAGGTGTGGATATTGACCACAGAGGGTAGCGCTGTGGTCGAACCCTCCTTTCCTTCTCCATCCATCCATCACTCCCTTCCTCATCCCATCCCTCGAAATGACTCTTTTCCCCTTCTCTTCCTCCATCCCTTCCTTTCCGCTGTATCTTCCCCATCTCAGTGCTGATCCTGTAGCTGGATTCTTGCGGCTGCAGTTCCCAGTTGTCTCCACCAGGGGGCAGTGTGGTTCTGCAGCAGCAGAGAGGGCTACAGGGAGGCCATCGTGTCTGCTCTTCCTGCTCCTCCTCGTTTTGGCCGGCCGCCCAGTGCCGTGCTGGGGCTCGGTATTGATCTCAGAAATGCTCCCTTCTGAACAAAGAGCGTGTCCAGACACATCCCCCCAGCCCTCGGTGTCTCCGTCCTCCTGTCTTTCCTTCTCTCCCTCCTTCGTCTCTCCATCGCTCGTTTGCCCCACCCCCTGTACGGCCTGTCAGCATAGCAGGTGGACCATCTTCTCTCCGAGAGATCGAGAGCTCTTCTCTTCATCCCCTGTGGAGGAGTGGAGGCGACTCTCTCCCTGATCTGTCCCTCTTGCTCTCTCGCTCTCGCTTTCGCTTTCTCTCGTTCTCTGTCAGCATTGATTCATATTTCAATTCATTATGTTGACGCATGGCCTGGGAGGCATGCTGGAATTTCAGGCCATTAGCGAGCACCTACACTGAGGTGAAGAGAAGGGAGAGGAGGAGGAAGAACTATGTATTGTCCCTTTTGCTCCCAGAGATGTCATTCTTTTGTCCTTGTTGGTTTCTTTGGACAGGGGGAGATGGACAGTGGGAGAGAGGGATAGAGAGAAGGGGTGAGCAGGAGAGAAGGAGAGGGGGAGAGAGAGAGAGAGAGAGAGAGAGAGAGAGAGAGGGGGGAGGCAGAGCCTACACAAAGGGATGACAGGACTAGCAGAAGAGAGAGTGGGGTCCGAGGAGGGTTAGCGCTGGTCTACTCCACCTCTAACCCACCAGCACTACCCTGGGCTTCACACCAAACACACACCAGATGTTGTGGTCAGTAAACAGCCCAGAGTGATTGTCCTGACGTGCAGATGTTTCTGTATCCAGACACTGTCCTACTCCATAACAGTCAGGCTGGAGGTCTCAGGGGGGAATAGCATTAAACAGGAGGAGGAGGAGATGGAGGAGAAGGTGGAGGGAGATGATTTGAGGGAAGGCTTCTACAACTACGGGAACCCTTCCTCCCTCCCTCACACCCTCCCTCCCTGGCCTCAGTCTTCCACCTTCCTCAGGCTTTGGAGAAGGTGGTGGCGGAAGTGCCGGGCTGGCCGGGGCTGGTCCCATGCTCGTCGTGCCAGCGGTCCACACAACGGCGCCGGGCGTTCATGAAGAAGTTGGAGACGGTGTTGAGCTCCAGGCCCAACTGCTGGGAGATGGTGATCTGCATCTCCTTGGACGGCCGCTTGTTCTCCTTGAAGATGGCGATGAGCGTCCGTCTCTGGAGGTCGGTGAAGACCAGACGCTGCTTCTTGGGCGCCATGTTGCGGTCTTTGTGCTGCTCCTGCTCCTTGCGCTTGCAGGCTGGGGGAGAGGGGTGGTGGAGGGGGGGCGGGGTCGGGGGGGCAGAGAGGGGAAAAGAGATACAAAGCAAGGTAAATACATAAATGTGACATGTGTGTGTGTGTGTGTATGTATGCGGGGGCTGGGAGTGTTAGATACATCAAAAGATTAGACTGAGACAATGAGATGCGCGAGCAAGAAAGTGCGTGTGGGTGTGCGTATGGTTATATGTGTGAGTGTGTATATGAGTGTGTACGTATGTGGATGGTGCAGTGTGTGAGTGTAAAACGTGTTTGCGTGTGTGCGAGTGTGCATGGTGCTGTGTATGTGTGTGTGTGTGTGTGAGAGTGTGTGTGTGAGAGTGTGTGTGTGTTTGGGTCCCCAGTGGGGGTATTCCTTCCAGCCTGCAGAGAGCAGACAGCATCAGCCTGGGGTGTGTGTGTGTGTGTGTGTGTGTGCGTGTGTGTGGAAAAAAGAAAAAGAGAGAGAAAAAGAGAGAGAAAGCGGGGTGCACACTTGGCTGTTTGATCCAATATTAATGCTGTTTGAGAAACTGAGGTAGAAGGAGGAACAGTAACACAAAGTGAACGTTTGTGTGCGTGTGCAAGTGTGTGTGAGTGAGTGAGTGAGTGTCTGCGTGAGCAAGAGACAAAACCATGGATGTGAGAGACAGACTCACAGTATATAGCTAAAAGACCAGAGAGAGTGACGGAAAGAGAGAAAGAAACATAGAATGGGAGAGATTTCAAAAAGTCTTCACAGAGGAGACAGAGATCTCTACAGGGATGGAGGTCAGGATCCCCTCCAGCAGGATTGCAGTCAGCTACTTCAAACACAACCCACCAGAGTCCTAAACACACACACACATACAAATACACACAGACACAGGGTATTTATAGCCATCTTCCTCCATTGTTGTTGCCGTGGCCACAGACTTCGAGAAGTTCACACACCCACATTAAAATGCACTCAGTTTACTTTGCCGCATGTACAGTCTGACTGCTGGATTCACAAGTCGAATCACCACCATCACCATCCTCTTCCTTGTCACCATCATGACCATCTCCTCTCTTCACACTCGTCATTCCTCTTCGTGGTCTTCCTACCCTGCCGTTCTTGTTGCTATATTCCTCCTTTGTTAATTCAAGGTTCACCCTCTTCAGACCCCAGCCTCTTCCGCAAAGATGCCCTTTGAACTCCAGCCAGAGATTACAGAAGCAGAATACAACGAAGACAAAAAAAAACCTGCTCTCCAACAGAAATCAGATCAGCGCAATATGGATAAATGGTTGACAGCATCGTACGAAACATCTATTGGATTCCCTGCCATTTCCTCTCTGAAAATGCAGGTTGATTTGCTTTAAAGGTTCCTCTTGGTGAATAGACGTATATGTGTATGGCTGCGTATGCATCTGTGTGTTTCTAATGCCGTCAATGTAAGATCCATTATATTTTCATATCTCTTTCAAACAGTACAGTACAGCTGCACACACCCACACACACACAGGCATGTACACGTACAAATACACAAACATGTACAGTAGGCCTGGTAACACATACAGGCACACAGAGACAAACGTACACACACAAATTTCATTATTTATCTAAGCAGTAACAGATGCAAAGACGTGCCCTCAATTGCATCAATTGCAGGCTATGTTACCATTTCTTAAAAGCTCAAGTTTAGGGCCAGTACTGATGCGTTTGACCAATCATTCCACAGGTGTTTCGAAATAGAATTTCCCCCGAGCACAAACCTGGTCCCTCAAGTTCCACTCAATATTCTATAAAATCAAGCACAATGTGCGGCGATTTCTTGATGTCATATCTAGGAGTACGCTCTGCAAATAGCTCCGTAAAAATATGCCACGGGAGGCCTATTTAACGGTAAAGATATTAAATATACCTGCACACATTCTGCTCGCTTACACGTGGAGGAGAGTGTGTATGTGTGAGTGTGTTTGTTTGTGTGTGTTCACTTTTGAAAGCCTTGATTTACCTCATCAATAAACTAATCTTAAATGCCGAACAGAAATACAGTAAAGAGGGTTTTAATTTGCATTTAAAAACCTCCAGTCAATAACCACCCACAGCTAACTGCGACCTACTATCGCTTCATTGTGCAGACTCGACTCCGGTTCCCAAGTAAACTCCGAGAGACGGCCCCGGTGTTCTACCGTCAGCTCTACGGTAGGTGTCACTCTTGCTGTGCCCTCAGTGCTCGGCGCCACCGCGCGCTACCTTGCTACAGGCGCTGGATTTGGTAATCGATACAGATCGATCGGTGAGGAAGGGGGCCCTGATTACTGAACCAAGCGCGGCGTAGAAAAGAAGAAATCGATTACTTCAGCTTTTAGAGCCACTGTAGGCAAGCACAGCGCGGATAGACTAAGAGAACCACTCTCACACAAAGAGCATGCCGCACCATGCCCCATAATAGAAATTTATTTTGGGGGTTCGCCTGTATCTTTGGCTCCCGTCAGAAGCGTCTGCCTCTGCCGCGCCCCGCTGCGCGCACACTGCCGGGTGTTACCTTCAAAGCTCTGCTCTTTGTGTTTCAGTCATGTTACAATGTTAACAGGGTTTTCAATGAGACAGTGGGTTGTACTGGTCGTAGCTAGGCCATTGCACTCTCCTACATTGAACTTTCATTCTCCATTTTTAGCACGTTCGTGTCGTGTTTGGCATCGGCAGAAAACGGAAATTAAACTGGCCTACTGTTATCACAACAATTACTTTCAACCCATCTATTAGGATTGCTGTGTCGTGATATTGTCTAAGTGTAACAATGCTTTGTTTATGCATCGCTGGACGTGCCGAAATATTTGGAAGATGGGTAGGAATACTGATACGATATACATGTACATATGTAGCCTATGTGTCCAAATGTGAACTATAACTTTGATAATTTTCTCATTACATTAATATTCGTAGCATTACAACACGCCTAGAGAGGTGACGAGAAGGCTTCGTGTGTTCAATACGGATCGATAGGTTCGTGAATAATTCGTGTGTGAAATTCAGTTCGTCCAATTACGTATGCCTCGGAGGGCGTGTGTGTGTGAGTGTGTGAGTATGTGTGCGTGTGTGTGTGTGTGGTGTGTTTGGTAGTGAGTGAAAGTGAGTGAGTGAGAGTGAGTGAGTAGATGTGAGGGAGGGACGGAGGGATGGTGAGTGAGTGAGTGAGTGAGTGAGTGAGTGAGTGAGTGTATGGTGTGTGTGTGTGGGGGGGGTGGGGGTGGGTGCAGTCGCTGAATGTTTTTTTTGTTTGTGTGTGTGTGTGGTGAGAGGGGTGTGTGTGTGTTTTGTGTGTGTGTGTGTGTGTGTGTGGTGTTGTGTGTGTGTGGTGTGTGGGCAGGGAGGGAGGGAGGAGGGAGGGAGGGAGGGAGGGAGGAGGGAGGGAGAGGGAGGGCGGGAGGGGGGTCATGAGCAAGAGGCAAGGAATTAAGGTCCAGCACTTTTCCTTGGTTTGGTGCGGGTCATTCACCAGAAGTAGACGTGAAACCAAAAGAATCAATACTATTTATAGTTAGTATTATTATTTTTTTTTGGTTTTTCTGGGCTTTTCTTTGTTGTTTGGTTATACCAATATTCTAATTTCAGCAACATCATTTTGCATTTTGTTTGCAGTTTTTTCCCATGCCGTTTCAAAGTCTAGTGAGTGAGTGAGTGAGTGAGTGAGTGAGGGAGGGAGGGAGGGAGGGAGGGAGGGAGGGGGGAGGGGGGTCATGAGAAGAGGGCAAGGAAATTAGGTCCAGCTACTTATCTTGGTTTGGTGCGGGTCATCAAACCAACAAGAGACTGAACCAAAAGAATAATACTATTATTATAGTATTATTATTATTATTTTGGTTCTGCCTCTTGTTGGTTTGGTAACCAAATCTATTTCAGAACATCATTTGCATTTGTTGCATTTTTCAAGCCCCGTTTCAAGTCTCTTAATCAGTGATTTAAGGTTAACCTGATTTGCCTAGAGACGTTTTTAAAAGTCTTTTTTTCCAGGTTATTCTCGTGGTAAAGGAGTGTAAACACAATTGTAGTCTGTCTGGTAAGATCGACTTGGTGATGCATCATCAGAAGTTCCGATCTATTATCAAAAATACATCTATAGCACTTGGCCTACATTTAAAAAAAAACATTTTAGAATATAAAGACTGAAGTGAGCAGTATAAACTCAGGGCCGTAACATCAATGATGAACGTGGTTGCCAATTTTGATGAGAATGGTGTAGCGCTTCAGACAATTTAACGCCATGCAATTTATTTATTATCATAACATCGTGACGGATTTGATGACTTATTTATTTACTTTAGACCTAATAATTTCAAAATTGTTTTTTCGCCTAGGGCTGCTTGTCGAACATCCAGCTAGATCGTGTGTGAATAGTGTTGGCCCTAACGACTGATTTAATTAATCTGGCATCTTAGTTGGCTGCGGTTCAGGTCCGTTTGAAAGCATTACAGCCACCTTACAGTTCCCTGGCGAACGCCCCCCCCCCCCCCCCCCCCCCCCCCCCCCCCCCCAACCAACACCACCCCCATCTCCCGCAGGCCACTAGACCATACCCTCAGTGCCCAGTAGAATATACCCTCTAATGGTTGCGGCGCCAGTGTTTCCGCGTTTCCGTTCGTTTGAAAGCCGCTGCAGATTTGATATGCTTCTTCGTTTGTTTCAGCCTGCATCTTGTTCCACAAAGATTGATAGCGTAAGCATCGACAAACCGTACTTTAAACGTCACGTTTGACTCCGTTTAGATCGTTTAGAGCCAAGATTGCTCCCAAACTGCCCTCCTCTCTCTCACACTCTCTTAAAGCTCTCTAAGCTCAATAGCGCTTAATGAAATGTGAGAGAATTAGTGTTAATATACTGATAACCTTATACTTCTCTGGTTGCTTGCTGCGCTCGAGCTCTAAGGCATTCCACGCTTCTCCAAGTTTTCTCTCCAGGCAGCGGCTGCAGAGGTCCGCTGGGTGGATTTTCTTGCGCAAGTCTTCCACAACGGAAAACACGCACGTTCTATCAGGCTTGTAGAATTAAAGGCTCGTTTTATGAACTCGAGTTAAACCTGATCAATCGCCGTTGAACGTAGAACGTGAACGTCTTTCAAGCAGAATTTACGCTTACAGCTGGCCTATCCAGCGTTGTGATCTGTTTAAAGGCTAAGTGGATATCTATTCTCAAGTTGCCTGTTTTAAGATGGCCTATGTATTTATTTTTCGTTTTTTCTATTCATACATGGAATGAATGGCATTGGTCGCTGTCTTCAAAAGAACACATGCAACACAGTGTGTGCTATGTAACAGGCCTATGGTAGGGAGTTTGAGAACGGATACGTCGGAAGAACAATCAGGTTTGATCGTTTAGGCTTCCTGTTTCACAAATTATCTTTTAAAATTGAACAACACAATGAAATAGGAAGATTAATGTTGGATCATTTTTTATTTAAGCATCTGTTTGGAATAGGCTATGCATTATTCGTTTATCAGTTGTGACTGTCTTTTCTGAATTTACTTCTTAAATATAGATGTCGTCACATCACACTGGATGAAATAATAAAATCAGTTTATAAATAAGTATAAACATATCAGGGTGAGCGTGTGAAAGCAGTCTGTGCGGTAGTCAGTGCGTGAGTTGTGTGTGTATGGGGGGGATAGGGGGACGAGGGATAGGCTATATGGGAGGGGGGGGGGGGGGGGGGGGGTCGATAATCAACCGCACCGTGCAGCCAACCGGTCTGCCCAGGATCGATTGCTTGCATGAGTCGGATCCAGAAAGAGGTGTGGTGCGACTCTCCCCCACCGAGGACCGGCCGCTGAGGGCGAGCTACAGTCACTATGTCAACAGTACAGATCCAGTCTCGGCCTGGGTGCAGAACCGCACTAATGTAGGTGATATTGTAGGAACCACTTTCAATCAAGTTGTCGAACAAGGGTTGGTTCAAGAGGTTTATAGATTAGATAAAACAGCCTGTATGACATATTTCGGAGGTTATAAAGCCTTTTCAGATGTTGCATTTCTACGAATTTTGTTTACTATTAGGCGAATTTATAGCCTAAGCTATTAATTTGTTTATGTATTGTTTTGTGTCGTCTGTCTTAGCCTAGAGGATACTTCACGCAACATGTCTTCTATTGGACATTAACAATTAGCCTCTTGGTAAACAAAGAAATAACAAATAAGTATGATCTTCAATATATTTGCCAGACCTGTATGGTGAATAGCAGCGAGAGGCCCTCGCACTGAGTTAGTTACCTGGGGGGAAATGCATTTTGAAAGCCAGCTATAAGAGTCCCAGTAGCCGATTTGATCAATACTTCAAAAATGCTAGATGAAGGCAGTGTCATGTCTCTTTAGAGCTGTTGGCTAATATGTCTGACCCTTGGAGATGGTGGCCACCGCAGCCGCGCGGAAGACCGTGGCCAGTGTAAACATGCTTTAAATATGGCCGACTCACACTCGCATACCAACACTGATGTGGTCTGGGCTTTGACGACTCCGAGGCACAATGCTGTTGTCTGTGAAACGCCGCACAGAACATGTCAAATTCTTTGCCAGGTCGGTCAAACAATGATATTATTTAACCTACTTTTTCGCGAAGGTTTCTATTTTCTCCATGGTGATTTATGGGATGGCGTGAACATTTTATCAGCGGGACAGGCAGCTAATCGTCTCAAAGGTCGATTTTGATGTATTTGTCAACTGAAAAAGAGCATGCAAATTAAACTTCGATAGGGATAAATATTATTAGTCCTAAAAAGGCTGTGGGTACAGATATATATATATATATTACAAAATAATGTCAGTACAATGACCATAACACTGTTTCTAAAAATAGTTTCTTATATGAAACAAAATGCAATTATCAGTCTACAATAAATAATTCGTATTGTTATTATTCGTTTAATTATTATTATTTGACTATTATTGTTACTGTAGTAGGCTTGGCCGAAATATGCTATGTACGCCTTAGCCTATATTTCACGAAGCACTTTTACGAACAGACTATGTCCGCTTTTGTAGATTTCTTGCTATGTGGAAGCTTTGCGAGTATAGTGTACCGTTGCGTGTAGTGTAAAGTTGTTGGCTTGTTTGCGTGTGTAACTTACAAGTGTATCATTAACATTTAGTCAACACTATAAACTGAGTGGCTTTGATAGTCATTTAGTTCCACTATATCAGCATGCATTGTGTATGTGTCTGTAAGTGTGTGCGTGCGCACTGTTTCTTGAGATAAAGGAAGTGAAGAACACACCCTGATGTCACTGACAATCACTGCATGCAGCCTATAGACTATGTATAGGGTCTTTTTTGGGCATACACACACGATGTAAATATACACACTAAACGCATACCTAGAAATATTACGTGTGTAATTTTTTTACCATTTGCAATTAGCAAATTAAGGTAGTTAACTACCTTGAGATTGCACAGTGTGAGGTAATATTGGCAAACTCGGGTAGCTATAGTAAATTCATTACTTCTAGAAATGTCAGTTCAGCGCGTGGGCCTAGACCTATTATAAAACGAGCAGATATAAATTAAACATCAATTCAAATTCTTCTGTTAGTTTAGGCCTACTCCGTTTAGCATACGATAGGCCTATACTATCGATTAATTCATCAATTGATTTCATGGTCGTTTTGTTCCTTTGTGGATTTGTGTGGCTTTGCCCAACCGGAGTTTCGGGTTGCATCTATGGCCACGGTGCTCGTGTGTGTAACATGCGGTAGGGCCGTAAGTGGTCCCGGTAAGGCCTTGTCGCGTGGTGTGTTGAGAGGACGCATTCGAAATGTGTCACTCAAATGATTATAGTTACTATGAATGCAGTTATAGCCCAATAGGCTATATACATTTGCATATGGGCCTTTATACTGTATAGACATATATTGTAAAATGCAGGCAAATATGTTTTACGAGAGAAAATCGATGATAACAAACAGAATTTGACATATTTCTGAACAGTGTTCGATTTCAATATTTTTTTGCAGTGCAAAAAATTTGGCATAGCCTTGTTCATTTCGTTTCCCTTATGTCTTCCGGGAGAACAATTGATTCTCACTTGACTGTTGATAAAAGATAACTTGTGCTTTCTTTTGTATTTCGTCTGTTATCTAAGAATATGCTGCCTAGCAAATCTCTCTCTAAAGGTATCCCCTCTTTAAATAATATCATTTGATCAGATAGGGCACTATTCATCTTTCTGTTTTAGCGACTTTTTTCTTTCTAAATTGTAAGTACGAATTCTGCCTTGTTCGTAAGCAAGCGCCTCGGACAAGGCATTAAACGACCCATTATCGGGCCTGCAGTAAGCGATAGCCTGTCATTGTGTCAGATAAGCGACTACGGGTAGCAAGGAGAGTCAATCGGCACTTCAACACCGGTGGACCGGTTATTTATATACCATGGTACTGGTTGAAGCACTCAGGCCAGGGCAAGCGCAATCATGAACAGCTCGGCAGATGACGCCAGTGACACAGTGGTGAGCGCGTTTGAATATTCTAGTCATGTCAACCTTCCGCCATTATCACCTCGAGCTAGTCTTTTACTCGACTCGAGGAGTAAACATGCTTCTAGTGTTCACACCGCCTCGTTTTCGTGTTATAATCGCATACAGGCAGTGTTTTATTAAAAATAGGAAGTGGTTAACCCCAAAGCTGAGATTGTTTGACAACAAGCGGACAACTCGTGACATCTCAGAAGAGCCTTTGTGCAAAGCAAATTGACCAGAAGAGAGATGCACTTGTAAATGCGACACGTTTATTATCAAAAAAGATCAATGTACTTGTCATTTAATTTAGAAAAACAACCGTTGTTCAGTTTACAGCCTTACCGCCTTCAAACCAGTTTGTTTCGCCCGGAGTGACAAGCATCAACATGTGATGAACTACACCTCTCGTCTAGCCGGGAACAGCGAGTTGCAACACCGGCCTGTGGAACGCGCGCGGGTGTCATCATTCTCGGTAATGATTTCTAGCATTTGTGATGCACGAAGAGTATGTCGGTTCTGGTCAAGTAGCCTTTCCGCTAACACTAAATTGGGATAAGGCTAGTTATATTTTCAGTTGATATTGTTTCATGTCCTTCGAAATTGGTGACGCAATGCCATTTAACCCTTTGATGCTAGCCTCGTGCACACCGTTCAGTCTCCTAGCAATTTGATTTAAAGGTCATTCTCTCCTATCGATCCGGTTTGACGAGGGGGCGACGCTGGAGCGGCTGGATGGATCATCTAGAATAGAATAGACGGCGTTCCAGACTGTACACAAGCATGCAAGACCTCCACTGCATTTATAATTGCAACGTGTGGGTATGCGTGTGTGTGTTGGCCCTACACGTTGTGATCGGAAAGGGTTGATGAAAGATAAACAAAATCGGGCTAGGATTTCTCCGCAGTCCGCTCTCTTATTAATATTTCGCAGGGTCACAGTTTAACATAATTGTGTCTTCTTTGGAGAGTATGGGCTGTGCGGCAGACTCAAACGAGCTGCTATTTAGAGATGCTGTTGCATGTTGGGTGTGTTATGAAGGGTGATCCGTTGATGGTAAGGAGGAGTGGTGGTGGTGAGGGGGTCTCTACGAGGGGGAGGGGATAGCGGGAGTACGGCTGCGTGGTGCAGATCCAGCGATGGAAAGGAGAGACCGGGGAATGGAAATCGATACCGATTCAGAACTCGCCAGATCGGCCTTAACAATGTATGGCGCAGACGCACTCTATATCCCGATCACATACATGCATGCACGAGGAGGTCGCAGACGGAGGTTAAGAGGGCTGCGCGTACGCCATTCAACAAGGCCTATACGAGATACAACATACATCCCCAGATGTCAAATCCTTAAAACGAGAAGTAATCCCGTCCCGTGGATTATATTCGAATAAACAGAATAGCCCACGGCCCTAACCTGATTTCATGACAGTGGAGCGAGGAGAATGAGAAAAAGCGCGCGCGCGCGCGCGCGTGTGTGTGTGTGTGTGTGTGAGAGAGAGAGAGAGAGAGAGAGAGAGAGAGAAAGAAAGGGCGCACATGTGTTTTGTGGATCTTACAGTATCTACAAACATTGCTGTATTCAAGAAAAAGCGCGGGCGAGACCACAGCTGCGAGGTTCTCCCCAGTCTTGTCTCGTCTATCAATTATTTAAGGACGCATCGATCACCTCCCCGCCAGTATCAAGCAGTTTTATCATTAAAAATTGTGTTTTCAGCGAACCTATAATAATTCCATATATAGTAGGCCTATCACCAGGTGGCCTAACTACCACCACTAATATTTTACACATATTTTATTGAGAGATATTCTGCATTATTCGGTTTCCCAAAAGATTTAGTTCTTATATAGACTACTGTTGATAAGTATGGCCAACATGTTTAGATAAAAGGATTTTCAAAAGGAGCCGGACTTGATCGTTCCTATGCACCTGCACATGTACTTCTTACTAATAAACCTGAAACTCCATGTCGTTGTCTGTGACGCGTGGGGAGGTCGTGTTTGCGGTGGTGTTGCCTTCTCCTCTCGCCACTGTGGTCTTGCAGTATAGCACCGTGCGGCCCGGGGCTCGCTTACCACGGGCGTATTGTATAACGGAGAGCCTCGAGGGCATACAGACAATAAGTTTGCCGTCCAGTTAGAGGTAACATCATTACAACACGGAGAGGAAGTAAGGTGAGAAAATAGTGGCCTCTCTTTTGATTGTCCTTTCTGTTTCTCCAGCTCCTCCCCCCTCCCTTCCTCTCTCCCCCGCCCTCCCCCATACACTGCCCGGGAACCCTATGGGAGAGTGCTGAGGCGGAATAATTGATAGATGCACTGGCTATCCTTATCGATCACTTCAATATTGACCCGACCAAATACATTGAGATGGAGTGTGGAATTCAACACACATGCAAAGACGAATTGTTTTCATCGTTAATGCAATCCGTGGCTCCTCTCCAGTGTCTCTCTATTGCTTGTAGCCCATTTCGGTTGTTGTTCAGGCTGTCGACTTGGGTTTGTTTACTTTAGTGGTTAGATTAAACATTTCTAAACTCTTACCAGAACTAATGATCTCTTCAAAGTTCATTGGTCCCTAGTATAACCTCTTGATTTCAGGAAAAAAACGAAGAAAGGAAATAGATGAGTCAAACGTTTCAGTGAGACTAGTTCCATACTATATAATTTCGTTATGGCCTTTTTTCTCTTCATCTACTAGTTTAAATGATGTCGTTCTATACACCGAAGCCAAGAACAAACCCTTATGGATACAGGATGGTTAATTCATGGTCATTTTAGTAACGCATCATTATATAAAGACGCTGCAATTCCTCAACATCATGCTATTTTTATAAAGGCTTGCATGGAGACGGTCATGTGCCTTTATCAGACACTGAGGTTTTCGCATTAGCTAAGCAGTCCAGCGGCATTGATTTGTGAGACTGTGATGAATTTGGAATAGTAATTTGAATTTATTGATTGATGTGGGCGACCGAGTATTGCCAGCCTCCCTTTCAAAATCCCAACCCCCCACACTCCCATTTCCAGCCCCATGCGCACACGAGATAATGGAGAATTTAAATGCTGTAAGTAAAATGTAGCTCTAGCCATCTACATAGACGTCATTTGTCATTTTGCCCAACTGACTGGAGCGAAAGAGACCGCGCAAGGTGGCGCACACTACCGCAGTGTTATCAACAAGCGGCGGAAACGCCGCTATTTCTCAAAAAGACCAGCAGAGGATTTAGGCCTGTATATTGATAATTACAAACATGATCACTGTCACGCGCCACCACGATTGCAGCTGCCAAGGTTAACGATAAGACATCATATACATGTATATTATAAACTGATTAATAACCACTTAATTGTTTCTTATCGTGGATACAATTATTCTGACACGTTTATAGTGTGCATGCCACACACACACACACACACACACACACACACACACTCACACACACACACACACACACACACACACACACACACACAGACACACACAGACACACACAGGGAGACCTATGTCCTTATTCCAAGTGCCTCCTGTTCACTTAAGGAGCTTTCTTTATCAGGTGTGGGAGATATAAAACCTCGCGGCCCAATTACCTTTCACTTAAGGAGACAATTGTGGAGTGTTTAAATCTTTATTTACCAGAACACCACTAAAAGCGCGGAAGAACAATTTACATGCCATTAAGTGCTTTTCAATAGCGCATTGACTGGAACTAAAATATGCCACTATATCTGCTTAATTGAACCGTCTGCTGAAATACGACAGCACGAGGACTGATTGACGTTAGGAAGCGGCTGTCCGAGTGCAGTCCTTTACACACGGCGTCAGTGAAAGCTCCATCTCACTTAATGTTCTTCTTTTAATTCCACGGCGTTCTATCGCCTCTTTTACTCAAGTTAAAGAGATGAACTGGTTCAGTTTTATTTTTACAGTTTTGATAAGGCCTTAAGTCTTAGTAACAAAAAGGAGGCCGATTGTCGCAGTATTGGCTGCAGGAAACCAGAGTTTAAAGCGATGACCCCTGTGTCCCAATTAATACGTGCGAATGAAATACAAATATAGATTGGCAAAATACATCTGCTGGTCATGATAGATTGACATTGACCTCTGATGCATCCTTCAACCTGAAGATCTGGACTTACATTTTAACACTTTAGGCCTAAGGGATCGACGTCAATATTTTCGATAGCATACATACCATATTATCATGTTGTATTACCAGCTAAAGCTAGGATATTAAGTTGAACTCATACTGCTTTGTATTTTTCAACATACATTTAGGCCCGATCATAAGAGGCTATAAATTAACATTGTTTTATTGTCATCGCATGACAGGGTATGCATTATTATTATTTTATATTTAAGTCTGGTTGTCATAAATGCCTACGTTTTTCTACGAATCTTCGTCAACCAATGGATAATAATGGACATATTTATAGTCAACCACTTCAACAACATGATTACAACAAAACCCCACGACGTCTTAAAGTCATGTGAGAAAGTGAAACAGGTTAACTCTCAATATTTCCAAACACAAGCTGAACGGTAGCCATTACTGCCCCAATACTCGAGACAGGCACAGCTGTTTCTGGGGACGTCTTTCTGATCCATATCGATCATTTATCAGCGGGCTACTTTGAAAAGGGACGCCGGGACTCGAGCGATCGATCGATCCGTGAGAGGTCACGCTTCTCTGACTCACTGGCTGGGCCCTCACGCCTCAGACTAGCCTTGTTTGTGCTTCACGAGCATGTGATGCAAGGCCCCAAGAGTACCAAATTCCTACAACAACCACTCGTTTGCAGCATGGGTATATATGTGCAGGGGCCTGAAGTTATCGCGTTGTTTTCATGATGAATGAAAGGGACTATAGACTTCTCAGCGTAAACCCTAAGTTATGGTGCTCACGCAGTATAACTGTTTTCCATTTCCATCCAGATTGCTTTTATGTTCTATTTTTTTCTTCAGCTTCAGCTTTTATTTGAATTTCAACAATGATTTCCTTTCAAGACATTATTGGTAGAGCATATGGCAACACGCCCAACTAAGTAACAACTATTACGCATGATAACTTTACGCAGATAGGCTGTTGACTCCTAAAGGTTGTGAAAGGAGTTGTTGACTGTCTCGCCACATTGACTCAACATTGATTCTCCCCAACGTGTGTGTGCGCGCACACACACACACACACTCACATACACACACACACACACACACGCCGATACAAGTCGGCTAGCTGTAGCCTGGACACACCACGGCTCTCACCTGCTAGTCTCAGAGCTGACATCCGCTGAAACTCGGGCTCCTGGAGCCACTTCCACATCCGCCGAAAGGTCTCCCTACCGGACTTGAGTTTACTCCATGGTTTCGGGTTCCGGAGCAGGTCCGAGAGCGTGCCCTGAGACCGGCAGAGGATCCGCTGGGCAAAGATGGCCTGGGGGATGCTGTAGCGCTTGAGCTCGGCCGTTATCCGTTGTGCTACCTCTTTGGTGTTGATCTCCTCCACCTGCCCTGACCCACCTCCCTGCCCGCCCCCAGCCGTCTGCCGCTCTCGGTCAGAGAGCATCGACCCGTTACCCTGAGCGTGCGGATGACTGTGGTGATGCATGCCGTTCAGAGTGGACATAATCCCGGCCCCGTGGCCTCCGAGACCGCGCGCCAGGTGCTCCTCGCTCCGGGACAGCATTGCGGCGTGGGACTCGAACCCTCCCGAGGACAGCATCTTGTCATTGGATAGGTGCGCGCCGTGTCCATAGGCACCCAGACTCTGCTGGGAGTTGTGCAAAGATCCGAGGCTGTTGGACAGAGGAGACAGCGGTTGACCCATCCCTGACATGTCCTTGGGATAGTGGCCGTATAGGTTGCCCATGGACGCGAGGCTCCTGTCGTCCCGCATCAGAGCAAAGCTGCCGCTGACGTTACCGGCCGCAAGCCGCTGGTGTGCCGGGTGGTGGTGAGCGTGAGGATGGTGGTGAAATTTGTCGGAGACTGTGGATATGGGCGGCAGGTGCTGCAGCGGTGTTAGCGTGGTATACGTACTGCTCAAGCTCATACCGGAGTCGCAGGACATGGTCATGGCTGGGTGCAGGGGACCAGACAGTGCGTGGTCCGTGCGGTAATCCCCTGCCCCTTCTAATATCGAGGCCATACTGGACACCATCGCTGACCGTCCGTGCGACACCAAGTTACGGTGCGACGAGGGCTGCCGCACGTGTTGAGAGTTCATCAAATCACTCTGATGAGAGTGAGATACGCCGTGCAGATTTCCAATGTTTTCCATTGTAAGTTCCATCGTTGAAAGAATCTTTATGTCCACCTATCTCTCGCCCCTCTCACACACACACGCACACACTCTCACTCCCGAGCTCTCGCTCTCCCTCGTTTTCCCTCTGTCTCCTTTCCAATAAATTCTGAACGATTTCAAAGCCCCATTGATTGTAGCTGCTCTCCGGTCAATCCAGCATGGTTTAAAGAGATCCGTTGCCTGCCAGAGAGCTGTGTGAGAAACCGCTGCTCGCGCCTGTTATTGTGCCTGTGTCTGCTCGTATTCCATTCGCCGTGGAGCACCTTGTAATCGAAAGCCAGAGCCGAGCTCACAGCGTGTATAAAGACGTGCCCGCGCGTATGTAAAGATGCGACTGTGCCTGAGCATTTGCGCGCGCAACGGGCTGGGTGAGCGGCTATAGTCTGGGTGGGTGGGATGTGGAGGGGGCCAGCTGGGGTCTGTCTGACGTCACAAGCCGTCAATCAGGCCGAGGTTTGTTCATGTTGTAAACTCACCCTCAAATTCCTCAAAAAGATTACATTAGACATTTAACCTGATAAGATACAGTCACGTAGGCTATCTTGAACCAAACTGCAATCCCACGCTGTGTAACATTTACCTTGAGATATTGGGGCCTAGTGGATAAGAAGCTGCGGCTTTGGTTTAGCAGATAAAGCCGTCAGTGTGGGCGCCAGAACATGTGATTTCTGAAAGGTTAAATATTAATTGCATCCTTAACATAATTCCTCACAAACATTCTGCGGGTAAACACGGGCCTACGATCTTCAACAAAACCAAGCAAATAAACACCCGTTGGTGTTTTCAAACAGCGAATGTACGAGCGAGACAAAATGTGGTTTTAGCAATGCCATGTTGAGTTCATTTGTTTGTGTTCATCAGTTTGAATATTACATTTAAAAAGTAAAGTAGTATCAAAATTATTATTAAATATTATAATAAAAATGGACCTGCTGTTAGTCTATTTGCGAACTAGATCTAAAATAGCCTCATGTGGTCAAAATATCAAATTGTCATAATGCAACGATTGCGTAATGGTAACCTACCTAATGAAAACCACGCGTGTTCGTCGTGATAAGTTGACTTTGTGCAATACTAGTCGACCATCTGACATGACATGACGTTAAAGCAGACAGCAAGCCAGGTGTAGGCCATACCTACTGGTAGACTACAAGCTTCTCTGTTATACAGATGTCCATAAAAAAGACGTCGACTTTCGGAATCATACTTTATTTTACGTGACCAACTTCTCGCTTTGTTGTAACGTTTTCACAAACCTGAACCTGTGAAATCAATCAACCCATGCTGCTCGTTGCCATGTTAACGTCCTTTCTGGTCCACAACCCTGATCCGTCCGCTTGCATAGACGTATGCATCAAGCCCTGTTAATCGACAGCTTGCTGCAGCTGTGAACCAGCCTGCATCGCCATGGCGCTAACAGACGTTATACACCCTAGAAATGTTGGATTTGAGCCCTGTTAAGAGTGCTGTATTAGGGAACGTACCACGAGCCTGTATTAAGTGTAGCATTGAAGCCTTAGCTTACTCTCTACTTCGTCAGTCAGTTTGAGTTTTTGATAGAAAGCTATGGTGGCCTATTTGTGAAGTAGAGGAGCCAATCGTAAACGTCTAACACATGTACTGGTTTTATTTATGTATGCTATTATTATATATGAAATATGTCAAGTAGTTTGTTGGATCCCATGTGAGTGCTGGGAATAATTCCAAAGCTTCGCGGGTGCTTGCTCATCACCAGCACACGGCTAGCCAGCGTGCTATAGGAGCATGTATGTCACCATGCATGCCTCTGTAGAATGACCAACCATCCAATACTGGAGGCAGCAATTATTGTTCTATCTTGATTTTCATCATTATAATTGGTTCTTATTTTTGGCACATTGTAGGCCTTTGTAGCCTAGTAGCCATTGCAAGTCTTTTGTAATTTTGATCGACAAATGACTACAGTTACCATCTCACCTACCATCTTACTCGTGACTGTTTGAAGAGTGTGAAAGTCTGTACCAGAATAAGATAGCCTCCATCAATACTTGCCAAGGACTGACCCTCCCTCGTGCCTTGTTCTTATGACCAGAAGAGGAGGATAGTGCCACCCGGAAGACAACGTTGTCGGTTTGGGTTAATATCCCGGTATTGATCCGTCCAACCAGTGCTATTGAACGTGAATTACTAGGCTCAACAGCCTATCCGTCATATCAGCACGGCCATCCGGACAGAGACGCCTATTGGTCAGTCTACTGATGAATGTTAACTTTCATGCAACCAATCTCCTCTCTGCTTATTCACCCAGCTTTACAAACTCAAACCTCATGGTCAGCACTTAACATGCCACAGAACATATACACCTACCCTAACTTGGCAGTCTTCTCTCTCTCTCTCTCTCTCTCTCTCTCTCTCTCTCTCTCTCTCTCTCTCTCTCTCTCTGTGTCGTTCACACTACACATACCACGCTTACACCTTTCAAAAGCGCATACGTTATTCAAAGGTGATTAGGCAGTATTCCATATTCAACTGGGCTGACTATTCCAGGTGGATAATAGAGAAAGTGAACGCCTCCTCCGAAGCATTTTCTCTCAGAATCTATGTACTGGCCTTAGAGATGGGTTTTAATTAGTATTTTAATGTACTACTTTTGAATGATCAAACAAACATATCCTATGTCAAATAGACCCCACAATATAAAATATTAAAGGTGTCGATATCTGCGGTTTGACTAGGGTGATGCTGCCGAGACTGGGTGATTTATTTCACATTAACAACGGTGGTGAGTCGTTGGCTTCGCGACACACTTGGCATCGACAAATACACACATCGCACATGCACATCCATCGACTCTAAAGCGTCAAAGACACGCCAATGCTCCAGGCCTACTACGCTACAGGCCTACCAACATTTATATCAAACAATCAGGCATGACTGGAAAAGTAGTTTACAGTCTTGTTACTTCTTGCTTTTCACGTAAACAAACCAAACACGGACAACATAAACACGAACTATTCCGTCTTTGTTACAGAAGTTTGATTTAAATGTAATCAGAGACCTGTTTGCATAGGCCTTCCAGTCGTTGCATCAACGCAACGCAATCAATGGTTATATCTTCAGCCTAACATCTCAATCACTGCAGGTATTTAGATCTGGCTGTTGATGAAGGCCTCTGCTTCCGTACAGTACCCAAGCATACGTTTAATCATTCAGATACATCTTTTGTTTTATTTAAATTACTGGTGTTTGTTAATTGATTGATTTGTGATTTATTTACCGATAAATCGTCTTTTACCTTTAGATAGGCTATAGCCTATTTTATTTTACCTCTTTAATTGTTATTATCATACAATTGAGTATATTCATTATGAATATCCTGTTAATAACAATTATAGCTATATATTTTACCAATGGTAGTGAGGGCAAAATTAAGGCCAAATTCTTTAACTATAAAATATAATAGCGTACATATAGGACAAAGAACATAATATCTAAAGTTTAGTTTTATCAATAGCTACATATTGGTAGCCAACAAGTAAATACGTATTAAGAATAGTTAGGCTACAGTCGTTTCCACAAATATGGGAGTTTTTATGATTTCCGTTGTGTAGTTAAAAAAATAAAGTTATTGCCTAGAGGTGAATTAATTCTTGAAGATCCTGGAAATGGAATATGAGCTATCTTTTAGTGTATTTGAAAGAGATCAGTCTGTAGCGACTGACTAATCTTTTCATTGCTTCTTAAAGGACTCCGAAACTGATGCATCAAGCTTAATGTATTCTAAAGTATATTTACTTGAATCTAGCTATTGGCTAAAGTTAAGTACCAGTGTCTAGTAATGTCGCATTGATCAGCAGAGTGAATAGTCAGCGGGATGGAGCACAGTGCGATGCCACAGTAGTCAAACACACACACACACACACACACACACACACACACACGCCACACGCGCATTCAAACACACGCACGCACACAGCTACATTACTACGTTACATAGTTTAAGTTTATCTCGAAATTATTGTCCATGAAGCATGTGATGTGTGCGCGTCTGTGTTGGTCCGATTAGTTGTTATAGTGTGCACACCTGCGGGCTTAAACTGTGGCCTGCTTCCCTAGGAATTACTGTAATGATCATGGCTATTACACACTCCTATTTTATTTATTATAATTGTCCATGGCATTGGTCAATAAAGTGTCCGTCTCTGAATTTGTCTTTGAGGATGTATAGGCCAATGTGTGGGGTGTTGCAGAGGGCCAGGCGAGGCATTGCAAGCCTCCGCGGGAAGTTAGAGCTCGGTGAACGGTGAAGACTCGCAGCTTGCACTGCTAGTCTGCATCACATCTACAATTAGTTTAATTCCATATCCATTATTTATAAAATACGGTTTCCTGACCGTTCAAAACATTAAGAAAATGCTGAGCTCTGTAGTTGAGTCATATACACTCATGACCCGTAAAGCTGTACACAGCGCAGAACACTAGCCCAAATAAATAAGTAAAAATCTTTGTGTTTGTATACCGTTTGTCTGCAGTTTGTTAAGGAATAAGTGCGTTGGCATAGATTATTATTTAAGGACATTTGCATATGAAAGCAGGCTGCAATGGAAGACTTGCAGAGATCAATAGCGCGCGGGTGCCTTATGGATCAATTCCCATTCTGATCGATCCGAACAAGAATTGGTCACAGAATGTTCGGAACACCTCTTTTCTGTCACCAGGGTAGAAGTAGGCTGAAACAGAATGTGTTTACGCATACAATCTCTATTTGACAATATCCAGCAACAGGTGTTCGCTGCGGTGCAAAATATTTGTTATTTATGTTCTTTTTTTGTTGTTAAAACGTACGATAATTTCCATTTCTGATGTATCGATAATCAATATATATAGCCGTGCCACCGATGTGTATTGACTACGTATTAATTAGAATGATGGGAATGATTTCATTTTAAAAATGAACTGTTAAACTATTCAGGGAAAACTGCATCAAATCAGTCTTCATCGTCAAATTACCTTTTGAAGTTAATTTCTAATGTGATTGTTTATTATGGCCTGATGTACGATATAAGAAATAAGGCGTATGCCATCATTTTATGGTAATATTTTCAAAAGCAATTTAATTGCAAACATGATAATACAACTGTTAAAATCAATGTATTATTATTGTGGGTTTCCTAATAATAATTTAAAATTTGTATGGTTTTTACAACCCAGTGTAATAAAGCCCTGAAGTTGTACTTTTTTTTACTTGATAGTATCAACCGATAAATATGTACTTTTAAAGAAAATCAAGTCAAAAATAAAACATGTTCAAGTGTTTCTAAATATGTTCGTAAATTCCTTATTTCGAAATATATTTATTTGTATATGTAATCCTCTCAACAATCATAGTCACCTATTTAAATGCTATGTGGACTCTAATAACCGAATATTCTTATTAGCAAAAAAATGGCGACTATCAGGTTTGCCTGCATCGCGTCATTCCCATCAATTAGGCTATTAGAGAGAGGGAGCGAGAGAGAGAGAGATAGAAAGAGAGAAAGGCAATCGAACGAGAAACTGATTGGGTCCGTGCGGGCAGGCACCTAACTTAATCCTTTTTCTCCCACTCACGTTTACTGCATAAACTTTGTCGGTCAGTGCTTCAAATGATGTTCACTGTGTAGGAAGCGGCAGCAAGTCACTGTCAAACTAGTTTTCCTAGTTGCAGGTCAGGGAGTTGCAATGTATTTATGTAGCAGTAGTTTTCATTCAAAGCGACGGAACGGGTGGTGTTGAATCTAAAACCTCTTTATCTGTAGGCTATCACTGAGCTACTTGTTTGTCCTTGTGTTCTTGTGTTGCGTTGCTTAAAGAGAATTGTACACTTCTTGTTGATAAAGACGTAACAGGACTACCCACTTCATGTTTTTCCTTCCTTAATCATCATCATCATCATCATCATCATCATCATAGAACATTACAGGTGACAAGCTATTGACCTTGTGTGTGTTTGCACACTGTATGTGTGTGTATTCCTTTCTATTCTTGAGTGTGTATATTTGTCTGTATGGAAGTGTAGGTCTGTTCAATTCAATTCAACTTTATTTCGCCATGTATACAGATACTAGGAATTTGATTTGGTCTTCTCCATACAGGCAACACACAAAAACACAATACAAGGACAAATAGAGATATTATAAGCAATACGTTAATAGGAATGTAAAAAGTGATGAGTTAAATAATAAATAAAGTGACATGAATTCCAAGATTTAAGAGTCATTTAGGAGAGCTATTCCTGGAGGGGGGGGGGGGGGAACTGTGGCAGTGGCGTGATGTTTTGGGCAAAAAGGCCGCTTTCCAGAGGGGAGAAGATTAAACAGACTATTTGCAGGATGAGAGGGGTCAGCCGCAATCTTCACAGCTCTGTTAATGGACCTGGAGCTGTACAGGTCCATAATGGGGGGCAGGGGGCAGCCGATTATCCGCTCTGCTGCCCGGACAACTCTTTGTAGCCTGGCCTTTGCGCAGGCTGACGCAGAGGCAAACCAGACTGTGAGGGAGGATGTTAGCACACTCTCAATGACGGCTCTGTAGAATTGTACCATGATGGAGGGACTGAGCCGTAGTCCTTTCAGGCGGCGGAGGAAGAACAGGCGCTGCTGGCCTTTCTTCACTAATTGGAAGATGTTATTGTCTCATTTGAGTGTGTTAGTGATGGTTGTGCCCAGGAACTTGAAGTGCTCTACCACAGACACAGATGAGTTATTGATGACCAGAGAAAGATGAGTCGGGGAATTTTTGCGGAAATCCACTATCATCTCAACAGTTTTGTTGATGTTAAGCTCCAAGTTACTGACTGCACACCAGCAGACTAACCTCTTTGTGGTAGGCTGACTCGTCGTTGTTGGAGATGAGGCCTATTATGGTGGTGTCGTCCGCATATTTGATGGTTTTGACAGAAGGACCTCCAGAGGTGCAGTCGTTGGTGTACAGTGAGAATAACATATGCACTTAATAACTATGTACGTATTCCTGTGTGCACACGCGTGTGTGTGTGTGTTGCAATGCTTAAGAGATACTAATAATCAAGGGTATAAAGTTGTGTTAAATTAGATAAATGGTGCATGCAGGGCTCTGCCATGGCCTGGGGTAACACACACACACACTTTCAGGTTTGTGATGGCTTTTAGACGCACAAACACACACACACTCAGGTCTCCATGTCTGGGCCTACTTTTGGTCCTCTGTGAGGACCTGGCTTGATATGCACACACACACACACAAACACACACACACATACACACACGCACACACACACACACACACACACATGCAGACAGACTGATGGACAGACAGCTTGTAATGTGTTGAGACCCTGAAGGGCTCCAATCAAACAGTATTTCTGTGCAGGAGCAATATAATCTCTTCTGTTACATATATTCCCCATAGACATTTCATTGGGGGGCTTTCAGATATATCAAGCGTCATAATTACGATCAATAGATTAAATATGACTTTTAGGAAACCCATGAAGTAGATTTGTGAGGATTAACTTCCGATAAGATAAGAGTAGTTTATCCACCTCTCTGTGTCAGTTCAGCCCTGTGAGTCAACTTTAGGCTCTGTCACTTTCTCTCACTTTCTCTCACTTTCTCTCACTTTCTCTCTCTCTCTCTCTCTCTCTCTCTCTCTCTCTCTCTCTCTCATCCTCTCCCTCTCTCCTCCCCCCTCTCTCATTACCTAGACTCGCCAGCTTTACACTGCACTGCCTGCCTGATTTACCAGGCTTAAGGCCGCCTGTAATACAACTCCTTCCCCCCCCTTCTTCCCCCCCCATCCCTCTTCCTCCCCCTTCTCCCTTCCTCCTCGCCTTCTCTTTTGACCATCCCATCCTCTCCCCTCCTCCCTTCTCCTTCTGATCATCCCTCCCCTCTCCTCTCCCCTCCTCCCCTCCCTCTCCTCTTTGGTCATCCCCCTCTCCTCTCATCCCCCTCATCCCCTCTATTCTCCTCCCCTCCTCCCCTCTCCTCTCCTCTCCTCTCCTCTCCTTTCCTCTCCCCCTCATCCCCTCTTCTCTCCCCTCCTCCCCTCTTCTCTCCTCTCTTGATCATCCCCTCTCCTCTAGTCTCCTCTCCTCGCCCCTAACTTCCCCTTCCTCACCACTAACCTCAAGCCCCTCACCCCTAACCTCCCCTTCCTCCCCCTGGGGTGAGGTTAGATTGGGAGGCAACAAGTTAGGCAATGTGCATAAACTGTTGCTCCCCACTGCCTGCTCTGCCCCCACACCTCTGCATATCCCCTTGCTGCCCCCTCTCCATTGCCTCCATCTCTCCCTCCCCTCACTCCAGTCCTCCTCCCTACTGTCCCTCCCTCCCTCCATTCGTCCTCCCCTCCCCTCCCTCCATCCTCCAGTAAAACTCCCAGCCTCTACACCCGATAGAGCGCTGGTTGCTAAGCGACAGAGGTAGAGATGGATTGAGGAGACAAAGTCGATCAATTCTGGAGAGGGAGAGAGAGGAAGAAAAAGAGAAAAAGAGAGAGAGACATGCACCCAGAGAGAGAAAGAGAGGTGAGGGAGGGAAAGCAGAGAAAGGGGCGAAACACCGAGCGATTGCTGTCGCATTGAGGCTTCAGAGCAGAGAACGTTAGACATGATTGTTTCAAACATCTGTCTTTATTAAGACTTTCGGAGACATCTGTCCTCCTCTCTATCTTTGTCCTGCTGTTCCCTGATCACACCCTCACCGCAGTACAGTCTGCTCCCTGTGTTGAGCCACAGCAACTTCAAATACAGCTAAAATAGGATAACATGTTCTCTCTCACACAAACACACACACATAGATAGGTGCGCGCACACAAACACAAACACACAAAACAAACATATAAACACTCCTTTTCTCTTCCTCTCTTTCTGTCACATACACACGAACCCCACAGTGCCACATCTCTCACGTAGTGTGCGTGTGTGTGTTCAGGGCTTGGTGTTGAGCACATCGACTGGGTATTGATCGGCCCACTCCTCCGCGCTGCAGTCAGCTTGTCCTACATAGCAGACTGTCTGAGTCTCTCCTAATGGCCTCTATCCGCACCAGATCTTTATTTAAACTGAAAAGTAGGAATTAGCACTCACTCCACTCGCCTTCGCCCATCCCACCATCCTCCTACTCTCCATCCAGCCATGCTCCCCTTCCATGGAACCACCCTCGCCTGCGTGCATGGCCCTCGTGTCCTCCCCTCTGTTCTCCATCCCTCCATCATTCTCACACGACGCACATGCTTCATTCACTGAGATGCAGAGATAGAGAGGGTGAGGAGAGAACGAGAGATGGGGGAGCAGACGGAGACAGAGAAAAAAGAGAGAGGGAACACAAGCAGGTGCCCTCCACCTTCCTTGCACCCCTCACTCTACCTGTCCCTCCTCCGAGAGCATCCCCACGGCCCTGTAGCCCTTTCCAACTGCCCACCCCCAGCCCACTGTGCGGCCAGAGAGGTCTGCTCTGGGTGAATGCAGGGTTGTGTGCTGAGGAGTCCAGGAAGGTAGAACACACCAGTGAAAGGGCGGTGTTGGGGCAATGGGGTGAGGGGGTGGGGTGGGGGGTTGGAGGGGCCGCTTAGCTACATGTCTTTCCGTCCATTCTGAATTTTCTGCTACTTTTGGAAGGAGGAGAAGGCAGGAGCCCGTTATCTGGAAGCAGCAGGAACAGGCAACACCGAATAAGACGCACGCCTCTATCTCTCCTGGCACACACAATGGGGATTAATCGATCTTCTAATACCACAGATAAATCAATGACTGCCTTTTCCCCAGAGTTGCACTGGCCAATCAGGGGGCTTATCGTTTGATCAACAGCGACTCTTTAGCCAATCAGGATGAGAGGGGGGGGGGAGGCTGGTTATAGGAAGAAAGCACAGGATCACTGTGGGGAGGGCGGGGGCTTGGGGGAGGGAGAGGGTCGAAAGTTGGAAGGAGAGGACAAGGGAGGTGTGTGTGTGAGAGAGACAAGCCCTAACCCACCTCCCTCTTTCTCTCCTTTACCCTTCCATCCCCCTATCCATCTCCCTCATCCCTCCATCCATCCATCCTCTTTCTATTTAGTTACTATATCCCATCTTCTTTCCTTCCCTCTCTCTTTCTTTTTTCTTTCACTCTCCCTCCCTTTCTTTCTTTCTTTCTTTCTTTCTCTCTCCCTCCCTCCCTCCCTCCCTCCCTTTCTCTCTCTCTTTCCCTCCCTTTCTTTCTCTATCTCTCCAGCTCTCCAGTTGTCCCTTTCCCCTTATCGCTTTTTCTCTCTCATTTGTCTGTGCAGGGTTCCTCTTCCACCTCATAATAACAGACTAAAAATATGGCCTTCTTCATGAGATTATTGATTTTGCCTGTAGCATTGTCTATGGAGAGTGAGAGGAGAAGGACAGGGGAGAGGGGGAGGAGAGGAGAGGAGGAGGGGCTGAGGGGATGAATGAAGCGCCAGGAGAAAAAGAGAAAGGACTGGTCTTCCCCCTGTGATGCTCTCACCTTCCCTGAGTTTCCTTTGCCTCACCTCACATCTACAGATAACTGCTCTCTGGCTGTACAGGCCTTCATCACACTTACCCAGATTAGCCCTTCCAGTCAGAGAGAGAGAGAGAGAGGGAGGAGGGAGAGAGAGAAACATACTGTAATCACCCTAGCCTCCCATCAGAGAGGTGAGTTGTGTGTGTGTGCTTCCCCGGACCAGGGAGAGGGAGAGGGACTGGAGGGTAATGGGGAAGAAGGAGGAGGGGGGTAGGAAGGGGGTGGGGGGCTGATCAATAAGATATTGATCCCAGCCGGCCAGAGCCTGGGGAATTGCAGAGAGAGAGGGAGGGGGGTCGTCGAGAGGGTTTGGGGGGGGGGGGTCTTGGAGGTGTGGGGGGGCTCCGATATTTCAAGATGAACAGTATGTGTCGAAAGGTGAGGTGGGGGAGGAGAAGGCGGAGGGAACCATGGAGAGAAGCACAAGACCAGAGTGAGAGACAGGTAGTGGGTGTTGTGTGTGTGTGTGTGTGTGTGTGTGTCGTGTATTAAGAGAGGAGAAACTACGCACCCAAACATTAGGAAGAAGTGAGAGCGAGAGACAAGGGATGTGAAACAGAGCAAAGAAGGACAGACTGATCTCTCTCCC
>BROE01000026.1:4982012-5058527 GCA_036571765.1 Plecoglossus altivelis
GGGAAGAGAGGATTGAAGTTGTGTGGTGTGTGGCTTCCCGGACCAGGGAGAGGAGAGGGACTGGGAGGGTAAATGGGGAAGAAGGAGGAGGGGGGTTAGGAAGGGGGTGGGGGGGCTGATCAATAAGATGATTGAATTCAGCCGGGCCAGAGCCTGGGGAATTGAGAGAGAGAGGGAGGGGGGTCGTCGAGAGGTGTTATGGGGAGGGGGGTGGGGGTCGTTGGGGGTGGTGGGGGGGGGGGCTGCTTATTTGCAGGAGATGACAAATAGTATGTGTGAAAGGTGAGGTGGGGGAGTGAGAGAGGGAGACATGGAGAGAAGAAGACCAAGAGTGAGAGACAGTGTGTGTGTGTGTGTGTGTGTGTGTGTGTGTGTGTGTGTAAGAGAGGGAAACATACGCACAACATTAGAGAAGAAGAGAGCGAGAGACAAGGGAGTGAAAGAGCAAGAGACAGACTGGGCGTGCGTATGCAAGAGAGAGGGAGAAACATCCAGAGGTGGTTCCCCTGTTTTTTTTCCCGTCATCCCGATCCAACCCAGGGGGCTGCTTGCTGTTTCTGCATTTCACATTTGACCAATTCCACACTGACAGTCTGTCTTCATTTGAGTCTCGTGGATCTTCTCCTGGCACTAGTTCCACGCTTGCGTTTCCTCGGAAATGGTGAACAGGTTCTTCGTGGGCATTGTCAGTCACATCACGTATGACAAATGCAAGGAGCAAATTCATCTTTGGAGTGTGTGTGTGTGTGTGAGTGTGTGTGTGTGTGTACGCATGCAGGAGGATGTGGAGTAGCAGGACACAGGTTAGAGCACCAGGGACAGCAGGAGGAGGAGGTAGAGGAGGAAGAGGAGGAGAAGGAGGAAGAGGAGTAGGAGAGGCAGGATGCAAGTTAGAGCACAAGAAGCCCAGGTGAGGAAGATGAAGAGGAAGAGCAGAAGGAGGAGGAGGTGGAAGAGGAGGAGGATGAAGAGGAAGAGGAGGAGGATGCAGGTTAGAGCACCAGAAGCCTCGGGGGACATGAGGGCCCTGCTGCCCAGTAACAACTCTGTGGTAAATAATGGATTGACTGCAAACTTCATCTCCAGAGGGACGCTGGTCTGGGATCGTTAGTGCCGGTTTGTTGACTGGTTTATGTAGTGAAGCTACTCAACGTTCTCCCAGAGTTGTTCCTCTCTTCTGATTTACAACGCTTTTACCTCAGGGTATGAATTATTAATTTGTAAACTGTATGTAAGGATAGATGTATGTATGCACAAGTTATGTGGGTTCAGGTCAATTTGCCCTTAAGGGCACATCAGCCCACCTGTGTGTGTCTATGTGAGTGTGTGGGTTTGCGTGTGTGTGTGTGTGTGAGTGTGTGAGCCTGTATGTGTGTGTGTGCGCGCGTGTGCGTGAGTGTGTGTGTTATCAGGACAGATGCACGGGCCAGGTCTACGTGTTAAAGTGTCCATGTAGGAGTCATTGATCCTCTCCGGATGTCAAACATTTTAGCGTTGGTCTCCATCCCCTTGTTATTGCCCCGACCAAGCTGTTAATGCATCAAATATCGTTTGTCCCCATCTCCCCCACGCCGTCTCTCATCACTGCACGCAGCAACGCAAGAATACGACTCCCTCGTCTCATGCGCCACTCCTGCCCCCCCCCCTGTTCCCTCCTCATCCCTCAATCCTCTCAGTCTCCATCAATCTTTACGACACCCGGTTGCATCTCCCTAATGTTTCCGGACTCGGTGGTATCCCTGTTCAAAAATTCTTAATTAAAGCCGTTCTGTGTGTTTACCGTCGGCCCACATGACAAGCTAGACGAGGCTAATAAAACAACATGAGAGATGGAGATGGAGATGGGGAGGATGAGCGGGCGAGCGAGCGGGCGGGCGAGCATGGAGGTGAGAGGGTAGGGTGGGCTGGGGGGCTTAGGAGCGAGGCCCAGATGCCCCTGGGCGGCCAGCATCGGATTGACCTCTCCCTCCATCTCCCTCCATCCTGACTCCACCATGTCTATTTTCTACTTCACTTCACAGGACAGGAGGGAAGGAGGTGGTGGTGGGGTGAGCAGGGGCCTGTCACTGTGTGTGTGTCCATCATGCCAGTCACATAGCTCAGGGTGATATGTGGAAGGAGAGAGGGAGCGCAGAAGGGAGGGTGGGGGGTTGAGCGAGGAGCGGAGGAGGAGGAGGAGGAGAGAGGAGTAATGGTGTGATTGTAGTTGGTAAAAGCTCATTTGAGGTTATTGAAGTTCATATCCTGCTTATAACCCTCCTAGCAGTGTACTTGGCCAAGGACAGGACCCAAGCCACTGGCAATGACAGCGACGTTTACAGTGGTAAGTTATGTTATGTAATGACAAACCTCAAGAGAACAGAAATGAGCTCTGCTCCTGTTCGGCCCAGGTCATAGGTCGTCGGTTTTCACGTTCCACGCAAGGGCCCTTTGTGTGTTTCTGCTCTACATGTCTACTGTTTACAAATCCTCCAACCGCTAAGCGCCAAGTTGTGATAGACATTAACTGTCATCAAACCTTTCACTGTAGAAAGCCTCTGTGTTCCTTGACCGTTGATTCTTCTCCAGTGAAAATGGTTTCTCCGCACTGTGCTTTAGAGTGTTGGACAATTCTAGTACAGTAGAACATGATGGCCACTATCACGCGCATGACAACGATCAGTTTCCCTGGCAACCAGTAAAGGTCCTCAAACTCTGATCGGTATGACTAGAGCAACTTGCCTGACATTGGTAAATCAAATATGTAGCCAAATGTGTCCATGTAACACCACGCAACAATGAAAAATGATATCTGTCTGAAATGTGTGTGCTTGCCTGTGTGTGATTCTGTGTGTGTTTGTGTGTCTGTGAGTGTACGTGTGTGTGTGTGCCTGAGTGTGTGTGTGTGTGTGTGTCTGAGTGTGTGTGTGTCTGAGTGTGCGTGTGTGCCTGAGTGTGTGTGTGTGTCTGAGTGTGTGTGTGTGCTCCAGCAGGTTAAGGAGTGTTGTGTCTTCCACTCCAGGAAGCTGGCCTCACTTCCGACGTGTGACAAATCTATCCCTGTTCTGGGAAAACGTTTCAGAGTGTGTGTGTGTGGGTGTCTGTGTCCATCATGCAGGCGACACAGCTCTGTGTGATGTTACTCTCTCTTGAAACTGCGAGTGTGTGTGTGTGTGTGTGTGTCGAAATCCTTTACCACGAGCTGTGTGCATACATGTGTCTTCCTCTCTCGCTGGGAGGTGTGTGCGACCGTGAGGTGAGAGAACAAGAAGCTTGTGTCTTCGAGTCTGTGTGTGTGTGTATGTGTGTGAAAAGGAGAGTATGTGTCAGAGCGTTTCTGTCTGAATTTCCCACTTAGGGTGTGTAATGAGCGGAGAGGCCAGTGGAGAGGCCGAGAGTGTTGATCTCAGTTGAAGAGCTCTCCAGAGCTCCAGCTGCATGTTGACACCTCTTAACCCTGCTCTATCAGATCCCTCTCACACAAACACTCTGGTCCGAGCCCCCTCACACCAGAGGGATAGGTGTAGGAATACATGGAAGAGGAGGAGGCGGAGGGATGGGCGGTTTGTATGAAGATGGATGGAGAAAGGGTGGATTGGGGGGGTACGGAAGGGAGGGCCCTTATTTCGACTAGAACCAGGGAGTCTGACAGCAAAGTAGGGTCAAGGGTCAATAGTCAGGACCACAGGGCCACAAAGTCTTGTTAAAAAACCTTTTATCCTCCTGGAGGGTCGTTATGTTGTACAGTTGTTTGAGTTGCATGATTCTCTCCAGCTTCTTCTGAGATCAGAAAAAAGGTCAACAGAGATCAGGAAAGGGTGGAAGGGGGTTTAGGAGGACTTAGAGTGTGTGTGTGTGTGTGTGTGTTTGTGTTTGTCTGTGTGTGTGTGTGTGTGTGTGTGTGTGTGTGTGTATGAGGCACCATTCACTTCTGTCAGGAGACCAGTGAATACCAGTGTGTCCTTTCCAATCAGAACAATCTTAAAGCAACAATTATCATATACATCATCATATGCTTCCACTCGATATTCTTTCGTCTGGAGCAATGGCCGTCCGTCTGAAGAAGCGAGACTTCATCTCTCTCTGTCTTCACACCATCACATGTCAATCAGCACCAGCGATCTCTCTCTTTTCTCTCTCCCTTCTTCTTTCTCTCTATCCATCGCTCCATCTCTCCTGGACTCACCCACTTCTGTTCTTCCCTATAATTACTTGCAATATCCTGGAAAAGAGATTTCCAATTGCAATGATCCCTTCTTGGATAAATGATGGTAGAAAAAATACACACATATATGCATATATGTCTGTTTTTAACGCACTCTCTTCATATCTTTCCCTCCTATCTCCCCCCTCATCCCCAGTCGTCCTCTTCTCCTCCTTCTCTTCTGTGTTCTACCTTTTATCAGTCAGCAGCTGTTAAATTAATAAATTGATATTGACAAGCTATCAGCTGAGGGATAAATTATTTGGGAGCAGTAGGCTAAGGTCATGTGACTGCTTGTGCCCAGATTTGGCCATCATTCCTTCCAAAGACCGTATGAGATGGTGGAGCTTTCCTTACCTTCCCCCACTCCTTCCCCTCCGTACTGAGAGTGAGGTGAAGGTGAGAGAGGGGGGAGGGAGGAGAGGAGGAAGGGAGGAGCGGTGGGGCTGGAAGGGGGGAGCGGGTAAGGTAGGAGAGCTAGAGAGATGGGGCGGGAGAGAGGATCCAGGGCTCTAGAGAGAGAAGGGCGAGGAGAATGTAGAGAGGGGCAAGAGAGATAGAGGGATGAGGGTCCGAGTTCCAATCGTGTTGAGTGCTCTTGCTGCCTCTTCGGCCATTGCTGACCTCCTGAGACCTGGCAATGGCCTCCAGGTCAAAGGTTGTCGACAAGGGTCAGTGGGGATCACTGCCGGCCTGACCAGAGAACCATCCCCATGGCAACGCCACTCCCCTGGGTACCCAGAAAGAGATGGTGTTCTAGACTTTTAGACACACACACATACACACTCTCACACACACCAGGAAGAGCATCACATCTTTGCTTCTTGGTGAGGTTCTTGGCAGACGGATGCGCTCTCTCTCTCTCTCTCTCTCTCTCTCTCTCATACATACATACGCACGCACGCACGCACGCACACACGCACGCACGCACGCACACACACACTACACGTATTGTCCAGTAAGAAGTCTAAATACACAACTATGTCCAGCAAGCACACACACATACAATGGATAACCACAATCATAGTGTAAGCCATAGCGCTGCTGTCAGTAGAATTGGGGGTGACATGTGTAAGCAATCTGATCCTCTGTAAGAAGGGGCTGGGGGGTCTCCGGAGACGCTCGTGTTTCGTACAGGACATTAGTATCTGCTTGGCGCATCTGATGCAGTTAAACTGGTCTCATCGCGTGATTGTACTGGGCTGCCACGCTGAGATAAATGTGATATTCACGATGGAGCTTCTAGCTACCGCTGCGTTGAAAACAAACAAACAAAATAATGGTTTGTGCGGGGATTCAGCAGCCCTGCGCATGGACTTCGAGCGAGTGGTCAAAACGATGAAGTGCGCGTTTACAAGTGACGTGCGCCATCTAGTGGTGGGATGAGACACCTGCGTTTTACGCATCGAGCGCAAACACCTCTCTTATCGCCCTCTCCCTCCTGGTACTCCTACTCAACACTGCTCCGACAGAGAGAAAAAAAATCTCTCGGTCTGCCTTGGTCTCCCGGGACCATCGGTCGATGCCTCGTCCTACCATATGTCTGAGCCCAGCTGTCAATCAACAGGTCAACGCGACCCCGGGGAGAGAGAGAGAGAGACAGAGAGAGATAGAGATAGAGAGAGAGAGAGAGAGGGAGAGAGAGAGAGAGAGAGAGAGAGAGGGTCGGGGTGAATGAAAGAGAGAGAGGCGGGGGTTGAAGAGTTTGAGAGAAAGAATAACGGGGAATGAGAGGGATGCGAGGGTAGATCAAACAGCCGACCAAAGGGATGACAGATGCAGATGAAAAGAGACGGCAATAAAACATGTCTTCAAAGATGGCTGCGCGGCTCTGTGGTCGGGCGCTATGGTTAACAGTAAGAATAGCTGAATAGGACCTCGCTCTCATGACGATCGATTGGCCATTATGAAGGCTTTGAAGCAGGCGCACCGGCTATTGTTCCGCAGACACGGCGGTAGAAGGCAGTTGATTTCAGAACAACTGCCGGTTAATGTCACAAAAAGTACGTCCTCCTCCTAATCACAGGTATTGCGTTTGATTGCAAATCGAAAGGCCGCAGGTTACAACCTCTTCATGTTGCTTTGGATGAAAACCTTTGCTTTTGGATTAAAGCAACTCTGACAAAGATCTGATATTTGTCAGTGTTTAAAATCTCTACATGACTTTAGTAATGTAATACTAAAATGTTTTAGTTCAGCAGATATTTTATCCAGCTTTAGGGGTACCTGCAACCCCTTGATCTGCCATCAAATGCTCTTACCACCGATTCATACCCATCTGACCTTTTTCTTTGCCTTCAGATCAAGAGATTGCAGGTTCCAATCCCCCTGTATGGTACATCTCTTTGCTCTACCACTGACCAACACCTTGCTGCTGATGGTGTTTAGTCAACATTGGTTCAGTGTTGGACCACACACTCAATCAAGATGATCTGATTGGTATGGGAGAGCACCTTCACACACACACACCCACGTGGGAGAGGACAGGAGCTGATCTCAGAGCCGTGGCCAGAATGTTTCTGCCAGCGTCACAGTGGGCGTGATCCTCTTAGATCACTCTCTGGTGCGTCAAGGGCGAGGCCTGGGCTTTAATCCAGACCCCCCATTGCACCCGTCCGTACATCTTATTAGAATAAGAAGATAAAAAACACTCAAACTTGTATGTGTATGTGTGTGTGTGGGTGTGTGTGGCTTAAAACTCATGCACTTAAAACACTCCAAACTTATGTGCGTTTGTATGTGTGTGTGTGTGAGATGTTCTTCTCTTGATTCTACATCTTTTGGCAAATGCTTCACATTTTAAAAAGTCTGTCTTCATAAATTGCTGAGTGTGTCAGTTTTGTGTGTGTGTCTGTGTGTGTGTCTGTGTGTGGTGAAGGCAACCTGTTTAAACCCCTACTTCCAAGCAGCATGTGCTAAGCACATGCAGGAGAATTAAAGCCTTAAAGCTGGCAAAATGAAGAGGATTTGATGCAGAGAGTAATTCATGGGAATTAAACAAATTAGCGCCCCAATTAGTTTACCCATAATGAACAGGGAGATTTGTGGAATATAAAAAAAAAATCAGGTGGATTTGCATCCATGCTAATAAAGTAGGAAAAGATTCAAGTTTAAAATAACCTTGGAGACTAGTGTTACCTTCATCCACCCCCCCACCCCCCCCACCCCGATCCAGCAACTCTCTAGTTTATTTCTGTAATCGAATTGCTTGTCAAATATTCATTTTATTCAGCTGTTCAATAACTGCTGAATGCACACACACACACACACACACACACACCTACATGTACATACACGTGCACACACCCTGAATGGAAATGTGAAGCAGAAAGGAATCATTCCAACTATCGATAGATAGACTGATTGAAATCATAATTGATTGACAGGTCGTCACTTTTTGTTTTTGGAAACGATTAAATTGTTTGTGGTTGAGGTTTTTCACTGTGTGATTACAAGAGCTTTGTTTGAAGATATTTCCCAATTGTGTCTCACATACGTCATTGATATATTTTATGCAAGATGTTTACAAATAATTCAGGTTATGATCAAACTTTTTTCCCTGTTCCCAGCTTTAATATTGTTGTTATTTTAGTAATATTGTGACATTTTCGTTTTTGTTGTTTTCTTATATTAAACTGGTCAAGTCTGTGTGATAATCATTGTGTGGACTGTTAAATCTACTCCTCTCTTCTGACATCCTCCTGTCCTTCCTTCTTCCTCCTCTCCTCTCCTTTCCTCTCCCCCTCTCTCCATCTACCTCTCCTTTCCTTTCCTTTCCTCTCCTATCTCGATCTCCCCCTCCTCTCCTCCCTCGCTGGGCCCCCTGTGGTCGTTCCTCCCTGCAGGAGAGGTTGTAGATTACACTGTGTGATAATCTGCCTATTTTCCGAAACTGCTTGGGATTGGTGGGATTATCTATGCTGTTATCACCACATGGGGGAGGGGGGTGGGGGGCACAGCTTTCCTGGGGCCCCCCGCCTTCTCGCTCCAACACGCTCAGAGGCACACTCACACACACACACACTGGGGCAGACACATCCACGCACAACCAGACTGTTGAGAGATGCGCTGATGGTGCATTACATTCTTTAGGCTATGAAAATGGTTATTTTTATTAAAGTCACAGGTCATGATGCATAGTATAGAAATAAATACAATATGATTACATGATCATACATGATTATATGAACCTATTTACAAGAGTATCAAGTTTATACAGTATATGAGTGCATATATATATATGTATATGTATATATATATATATATGTATACACTCATATATACATATATATACACTCATATACATGAGTGTAACATTTACAAAACAAATCCACCCATAACATATCAGTTTTGGTATCAAGCGTGTTCACTTTTCTGAATGTCTTCATTTATCAGACCCTTTTGATCATACCAATCCTCCCCATCTTCTGTCATGATTTACCAAATCCTCATCCTTTGGTCCTGTACTCATCCTTTCCCCCTCACCCTTTCCTCCTCTCACCCGCTTATCCTCTTCTCTCTCATTCCATGAACTTACAACTCTCCTCCTCACATTCACCTCTTTCTTTACCCTCAACCCCTTCAGCTAAAATGGACGGGGCCCGGAGGGTGGGGGCAAGGAGCCCAGGGGGCCTCCTCTTCTGCAGCCCAGCCCAGCACCAGTACACCGAAGGAGGAAGGCAGGAGAGGGGGAGGAGGGGGGCTGGAGGAGGGCAGGACCAGCAGGGCCCCCCAGCGCCCCGGAGCCAAAGAAGGGGGGAGCCGTAGGGCCCCGGGGTGCATAAGGGGGCGTAGGGGGGCTGGGTGCCTATCCTGCGGATCCTCCTTCGTGCACGGCGGCAGTGGTAGTCGCCGTTGGAGAAGTCCCGGTAATTGGAGGGATGGACGGCCCAGTAGTGCCCCTTGCCGTTGTCGCTGCGTCCAGACTTCATGAAGCACTCGTTCAGGGAGAGGTTGTGGCGGACGCTGTTCCTCCAATTCTTGTCCTAGATGAGGGGAACAGATTCTTTATTTTTCATCTTTTCACATGCACTGCGTGTATTTCACTTCAGATAAAAGAGAAACATACGTTTCATTCAATTAGCTGACTCTTTTAAATGTAAATGTGAATTTAGAAGAGACCAACCTTCCTCTTGAAGTAGGGATAATGGTCCATGATCCACTGGTAGATGTCACACAGTAAAAGCTTCTTTTCCGAGGACGACAGGATCGCCATAGAGATGAGAGCGATGTAGGAATGGGTGGGTTTGTCCTCCTCCAGGCTCTCTTTGTTGGTCTGTTTCTCTTCCTTGGGCACCTCCACTGTCTGGTTCTTCTGATCTGACCACTCAAGCTCCTCCCCCTGGCATCTGGGGCTTCTCCATTCTGGGGCTGAGGAGGACTCCTGTGGACTTGGCACCGCCTCCTTCTTCTCCTCCTCTTCCTCCTCCTTCTCCTCCACCTCATCCTCTCTCTGTACCTTCTTCTCCACCTCCTCCGTCTGCTCCTTCTTGTCTGTAGAGCGCTCAGAGTAGTCTCTGACCCCCTGTTTGTTCTCCTTGTTGTACAGCAGGTAGTCAATGGTGAACCTGAACCCCAGTCTCTCCCTGCTCCTGGTGCAGGTGCTTCCTTCCTCCATGGTCTTCCCTGTGGCTGAAGCCTACAGACCTCCTCTTCCTCTGGGACAGATACTGACTGGGTGAAGCCCCTCCTCTCTAGACAGACAGAGATACCTTCAGGCTGGAGCCCAGTGCCCTTGTGAGACAAGATAAGAGGCTATCGCTGGTCTCTTCACAGCGAGTCTTGGTTTGAGTCTTACACTGGGAAAGATTGCCGGTCCTGTAGGAGCTCTGCACACTCTCACTGCACTGCTCTACTCTCTGGTCTCTCCAGGGTCTCTCTGGAGTCTCTCCGGTACCTGCCTTTCCTCTGCTCCCTCTTTCAGACCTTTGACTCAAGCAGTGCTCCAGAGAAGCGGAGGTTGTCCCTATTTAAGCAGCCCTCCCAGAAAGGCCTGCAGAGGGGGGAGAGGACAAGGCCAGCCAGGGGGTCCCATCCACTCAGATTATTTTTATTACCTTAAGCAAATCTGTGTAATTACGGGAGATTAAACAGTCAGATTTAGTAAAGCATGGTGTGCCGAGGGTCGAGGATGGTAATGTCGTCTCCGAGGGCCGCTGGGTGTGGTGATCCTCTTTGGGGGCCAGGGGCAGGGGGGCTGGGGGTCTGGGGGATGTTCTGGGGCCTTCAGCTTTCTCATATACATGCTGCTGAACTGGTATAATAAACTAATCAACATGTCTGGGGAAGCATCCAACTGCAAGCCCAAAATTCCTGGTCCTCACGATCATGCAGGGCTGGTACTGCCTGACTGGATCAGACTGGCTGGCTGGCTGCTTAGTTAGGGCTGGCTGGCTGGTACAAAACTCAGTAGTGACCTTGCCTAAGAGCTGAAATCTTTCTGTTTAGATAGATAGATAATGGTGGTACATGTAAAATAATTGTTTGTTTTTCTTTCTGAGGGATACCTCATAGTTCCCAAACAAAGGGACTGTCTGTTCTCTAGCACTCTATTATAAATCTACCGTACTCTTCTCTGTCCTCCTCGGATCTGTCCTACCATGTCATGTTGTATTTTACGCAACTCATTCTAAACCAAGTCTAATTATCTAACTTCCCAGAACACCGTCAATCTAATGTTTCCTGTAGTCTTTTAGAGGTTTGGGAAAGAAGAAATAAACAGCAAATAATGTGTCAATGATTCATGTTCTAAGTAGTTCCCTTTTCATGACTGCTGGTGGGCTGTGTAAGAACCAGTAACTGTCTGGTATTTTAAAGAACTGTCAGGACAGAAAATGGAGTTTACCAACCGTGGACTACAGCGCCCCTATGTGACCAAACATCAAAACTTTTAAAATTGTTATCTGCTGGGATCGAAGTCCGGTAAGCGCTTTTGGCCCTGTTGTCCGTTACCGTCATTTAGAGACACGTGAATGGCCGGGAATGATGGTACCACTCCGGGGTTCCAGTTACGACGTCTCCTGCATACATCTCCTTAGACGTTTGACATGTTCTAGTTTATCGTCCCGGGTTAGATTATATCACGTGTTATTCATTTAGCAGACGCTTTATTTCAACAGAATATCAAGAATCAAGCTCTACCGTAGGCTATATCAGTGATAAGAGTCACAGCACTGGCTGTACTTACAGAGAATATTGAAACTAACCACATCTCAGTGATTTCTTACTAACCGCAGAGTGCCTCAAATTAATTATGAAACACAAACCCATACGCTTTTCAGGATTCGAATATGGAGGCCTTCATTGACCGGGCCTGCACCTGTTTGTTGTAACGTTTTGATATGTGTACTTCTAGTAGTCAATGTAGTTAGATTTTGAAATAATGGATATGGTTGTATCCACTTGACAATTATTGTAATATTACAGTGTAATTAGCCGGTCAGCGGATTGTATATACCATGCCTATCCTGCATAACAAATGAAGAACTTTTAAAAAACCGAAATGGATCTTTGCCAGACGAATGTGGATCTTTTTTGCCCACCGAGCAACCGATTTGTTCCGACGTGTTCTTGTTTTCCAATCAATCACTGCATTACACTGTCACTTTGACAACCTAATGTAAATCTGGCCTACAACGGCCGGTTCCGGCCCACTTTGCTTGCGATGACGTTGTATAATTTGGCTACCTGTGGTTCGTTTTATTTCTTGTTAAAAATAGACAAAGCATTTATTCGATAAGCAATGGCTGTATGTAAATCGCGAAGTGGAATATTTCGCTCGGACGGGAATTGAATGGGCCATGTGTCCAAGTCTTAAGATCACAGCGGGCTTTTCCCGGTTGCGCGATTTCAACCGTTTTCACTGTGTACTTCCGACTAAGTGCAACACTATTAAAATAAGTGTATGTAAATGTTGAAGTACTTTAACACTTTTTGCTTATTCCTGACATCGAGGCCTACCATAGGGGGTACGCCTGCCTCTTAGTATTTTTTAAAAGTTGGACTGTCACTTTAAAAAACCTTTGTCACGCCTACTCAGAGCTTTCTCCCCCAGGCTCATGTCCAGGCCGTGTTGTGATTGGCGGCTGAGAACCGTCGACTAGCGATTCCGCTGCCTCTCATTGGTGAAGTACTTGCCTTCGGCTCTGGCTCTCGCGGGGCTGCTGTACGAAGATGGCGGCCGAACTGGTGGAAGCGATGGCAAGTACAGCTCCGCTTGCTCGGGTGGTTGGGAGAGGAATGCTTTGGAAAGGGAACGGTGTTCGGTTGGTCAGGGGGAACATGAAGGGGTTTGTTTCAGTACTGTAAACAATGGTTTAGTGTCGATATTGTTACTAATGCCCTGTAGGGCGACAGGTCGACTCCGGCTGTAAGTGCGCGTCTCTAGCATGCTGGCTATAAGCACAGAGACGTAGAAAAATGAATGATGTGACTACGAAAGCATTCATCAGTAGGGAGTTGGCGAGAAGCACTATCAATCCAGGCGTTATTCTCACAATGCAAGCGATTCTGACTGCTCGCCGACATCGTCAACCTTTCAAATAGACGTATTTACACTAGTGAGGCATGACAATAAAAGCTACCCCCTTGTCAAAGTGAAAGACAGGCTCGCGCTTTTCCGCCGTTCCCGATAGATGCATGTACGGCTCGGATCTCTTCAGTTCAGTTCGAGCCATTTATTATTTGAAATAGATGGCTTGTATGGTGTGTCACATTTTTTATCAAAACATTTGAGTTTGGTGCTGTAAAATGTGTCATTCATGAGACTCCACTACAGTATCTAGATTCGGTTGGCAGTCGGTTTTAGTGTGTGCCTCTGGAACACAGGGTTTTTGGATTCTAGAACAGTCAAGAACCAGAGTGGACAGTAGAACCATCATGTACTAATGTCTGACAGAATAGCAGACTGCCGTCTGACAGTAAGTCATATCTAGCAACATTTTCTGTGTGGATACGGTGTTTGATTGATGTTTTCAACGCTACTCAGAAGAAACCAGCTCTTCATTGTGTAACTAATATCAATGCAGCTGTCCTTTCGTCTTTTCAGTAACGCATTCTCTCCTTGTACTTTTCTCTGTTCACCCTTCTCCCTCTCCTTCTGTAGAACATGGTGAAGAGTTTCCGGGTGTCCGACCTCCAGACACTGCTGGCCTCCATGGGGCGCAGCAAGAGCGGCTTGAAACAGGACCTCGTGGGCCGGGCCCTGCGTCTGGTCCAGACCGAGTACAGCCCCGAGCTCCTCAAGAACATCCGCCAGCTGTACGAATCCCGCTTCCCGAAGGCGTCCGGTTGGCTGGCGGCCCGCCGCCCGGAGGGAGGAGTGCCGGTGGCGTACTCGTCGCTGAGCTCCTCCCCCACGGCCAGCTCTCAGGGCGCTGACTACCTCAACGGTGGCCTGGCGAAGGCCTCCCCCACGCCTGTGCCTGAGGTCAAGCTGGTGTCCCTGCCCTTCTATCAGACCATGGAGACCCTTCTGCGGCCCACAGAGCTGGGTAAGGACTGCTCTCAGGGCCACACACACACACAAGTAAAGTCAGGTGTTTGGATTGTTCTTATTGCTGTCTACTGCTCTTGTTGCTGTGAGAGTTTCCAATTCATTCTTTTGTCCATTGCATAGAGTGACTAACTATTGACCGTATCTCACCTAATGTGTCGTGTATATATGTATTCTGGTCATCTGACATGATGTCATCTGATCACATGACTCCGTCCCATGTCTCCAGTTGCCCAGAACAACGAGAAGCTGCAGGACAGCCAGTGTGTCTTTGAGCTGACGCAGAACCAGGTGGAGCAGGTCCGCACATCCAGGTGAGCAGGGGAGGAGGGACTTCCTGTAGAAGACACTGTTCTGATGAACCACAGAGGACCACCACTGAGCTTCTTTGATTGGACAGTTGTAGGAGATGGTGTGGATGATGACAGGTGAAGTGAAGTTTGAGACAGGAAGTACACAAGTTGTAACCAGAAAGGAAACGGGGGTAGTGAAACAGGCTGTATCATGAATGAAACGGTAGTTGAACAGGTTGTAAGAAGGAAGTTGACAGGATGTTCAGGGCCATCTCTCTAACTACCTTGCTCGCTCTCTCTCTCTTTCCCTCTCCTGCCCAGCGAGCTTCGCCCTGGAATCAAATCAATCCAGGTTGTTCTCAGGTAAGTCACCTGAGGTACACGCACACACACCACCATACGCACACTTCAGATCACACCCAGCAAGACACTCGCACACTTTGTCTAGCCACTGCATGACCTGCACACCCAGGACCCAAAGGTGTTTCAGAATTGTAGCAGAATCCATTAACACAGCATCTAAAATATGATAGATATCCTATAGCGAGATGCCAGTCCCTGTTTGCCAGGCTACATTGATGACAGACACCTCAGCCAGTCAGAGGCCGAAAGCCCATTTGGGTAACACCTAATAGGCTTAGAGGCGACAAGTTGTTCTCACGTGCACCAATTATAACCCTAATTCCCTGTCTGCTTCAGAATCTGTTACACAGACTCCAACGGTCTGCAGGAAGACCAGTACCCTCCCAACATCGCTGTCAAGGTGAACCAGTCCTACTGTCATGTACCGGTAAGTCTGTCTGACAGGAGGGGGAGGCGACATTGTATCTGTAGGATACCTGATTTGGTACCTGGGGCGCACGTTGATGACATCACGCCCACCTGATGCCTAAGCTGTCTACTGTATCAGTGCTCTTCATCCTATCTCTCTTTGCTTCTCCCTACCTCCCTTCCTCTCCTCTCCAGGGTTACTATCCGTCCAACAAGCCCGGGGTGGAGCCCCGTCGTCCCTGTCGCCCCGTCAACGTCACCCCCTGGCTCCATCTCTCCACCGCCACCAACAGAATCACCGTTACGTGGGGCAATTTCGGCAAGGTGAGGCCACTCACCGAGCTTCTACCCACTGTTTCGATGTCAATGCTGCTGGTAGGCTGCCTCGTGTGCCAGATGACTGTCTGGCTGTCTGGCTGCCTGCATTTTGCTTTGCTGCTGACTGGCTGCTACTAGATGGTTGACTACTACAGGGATGACTGTTTCTCTCCTCTTGTCTCCCAGAGGTACTCGGTAGCGGTGTACCTGGTCAGAGTGTTCACCTCAGCAGAGCTGTTCAGCCAGCTCAAACTGTGCTCCGTGGAGACAGCCCAGCGCTGCCGCGAACGCAGTGAGTGCTCTCTTCCCTTCCTCTCTCCCCATCCTCTTTCCTTCTCTCTTCACTCTCTCCTCCTTTTCTCTCCTCCTTCCTCTTTCCTTCTCTCCTCCCTCCTCTCTTGTCCATGTTCACTCTCTCTTCCTCTCCTCAGTTTCTTCTCTCATCCTGTGTTAGTAGGGAGTACCGAGTGTCATGGTGGTTCAGCTTCCTGTGTGTGTGTGTGTGTGTGTGTGTGTGTGTGTGTGTGTGTGTCTATAGTTCAGGATAAGCTCCGCTTCGACCCAGAGAGTGAGATCGCCACCACAGGCCTCAGAGTATCCCTAATCTGCCCGGTAACTAACTGTCCGCCACTGTCCAGCTGTCTGTCTGTCTGTCTAGTTATCTGCCTGGCTGTCCGGTCCTCTCAGTCATGTGATGTATGACACATCAGGTCTGCCTTTGACTGTTGAAACACCAGGTAACTCTTCCCCCCTCCCCCCCAGCTGGTGAAGATGCGTCTGGGCGTGCCCTGCAGGGTGCTGACCTGTGCCCACCTGCAGTGCTTCGACGCTGTCTTCTTCCTGCAGATGAATGAGAAGAAGCCCACGTGGACCTGTCCCGTGTGCGACAAGCCCGCACCCTTTGAACTGCTCACCATCGACGGGTAGGACACACACGTACACACACACACACACACACCCTTTCCTCACAAATGCATATATCCTCTCACAGGCATGTGCGGGCCAGGGCCTGTCTGGCATGGCTTTCTTCAGCCATGCCAAACCCCCCACCCCTCTGCCCACACACACTCTCTCCTCTCTCACACACACTAAAAACACCACCAGTCCCATACACACACACACACTCTCATTCTCAAGGAATTTGAATTCAAGCACCATCAGCCTGCATCTCCCAGGATGTACAGTAAGTTGAATGTTCTGGACTCGGGTATTCTTGTCAGAACATGCAGAGGAGATCAGTGTTGGTGCTTGTGGTCCCTTGTCTGTTCTTCTGCCTCAGCCGCCTTGGTCTGACACAATCTGATCTCCGGGTTTCTGTGCGGTGTTACTGTGTGTAAATTAATTTACGAGGGTGTCCTTGAGGTACATGTATGTCCGTTTGTCTCACTTCGTGTGTGTGCGTCCGTGTGCGTGCGTGTGCGTGCGTGTGCGTGCGCGTGCGTATGTGACAGTCTACTGTCTGAGATTCTGACGGAGACTCCTGAGGACATAGAGGAGATTGAGTACTTGACTGACGGCTCGTGGCGACCAATCAGAGATGAGAAGGAGAGGGACCGGGACAGAGAGAGCAGCAACACACCAGATTACCCTGTGGTAGACATCTGTACGTCTGGGGGTCCGCATTGAGGGAGGATGAGGGGAGGGTAGAATGAAGAATCTCTCTTATGATTGTGACTGTTCTATCTCCTCCTCCCCCGCAGGTGTTCCAGAAGCCAACGGCCACTCCCCTGCCCACAGCAGCACCAGTCAGACGGGGAAGTCTGGAGGGGCAGGGTCCACGGGGGCGGGATCAGGGGCTGGGGGAGGAGCCGTGGTGGATCTGACGCTGGATTCGTCGTCTGAGGAAGAAGGGGGCGGAGCTGACAGCGAGGACACAGAGGACAGCGCAGACAGCCCCCAGCCCAAACGAGGTCGCTATGACTACGACAAGGATCTGGTCACGGCCTATTGATTGGCTGGCTAACTGGATGGACATGGACTGATGGTGCGAGAGGGGGAGGGAGGGAGGGAGGGAGGGGAGGAGGGGGTTATGATAGACCTGAGGAGAGGAGTCAATTTGTCTCGAATGCCCCCCCCCCTTCCCGACACACACACACCTCTTTGAGAGGGACATACTGCACGCCAAGATTCAGACACACACACCCCCTGCCTGCTTCTGGAGGGACTTCCCTTCCCTCCATCACAGGCTACAACATCCCTGCTACACACACACACACACACACACACACACACACACACATATATATGTATATGTATATGTATATGTATATGTGTATATATATATATACACACACGCACACATACTTGTGGCCCACCCTCGCCCCCCTTAAACACTATACGCATCTTAAAGACTATTGAGCAGATCACCCTCCTCCTCCACCCTGAGACCTCCAGGCCCCAGACCACTTCCTGTTCTCATCTCCCACCTTTCTTGCCGCCTGTCAGGATTTGCAAGCGATGGCCGAGTGGGTGGGGCCACCTCCTCCATTCAGGCATGAGGTCAACAGATCACCGCCACAACAACACAAACAACCAGGAAGGAACATGAAGAATTCTTTTTTTTTTTTTTTGCTGACTTTTATGGGACTTGATGCAAATACCCCTGTCCCCTTCCACCTCCCTCCTCTGTGGTTCTGGTGTGTTGATTGAAGATGAAGCATTTTAAGCAGGTCATCTGGGGGGGGGGGCTGTTTGGTTTATCCCCCAGCTCAACCCTATCTTCATTAGTCCTCAAATGACAACCTACCTCAGCCAATCGCAGACCTGACCACAGTGTAGCTGACACCCGGGTGGAGAGAAGGGGGTCATGGGAAAAGTAGTTTTTATTTAGCTAAGTCAACACTGGAGAGACTAGATGATGATGATGATGATGATGATGATGTTATAATGATACTTCTTGTGCTTTCACGCCACACCATCTCCTGTTAGGCTGTGTGCGTGCGCGTGCGTCACATTACATCCTGGCGCTCAACAGACGACCTTGGTCAGAAAGACTTGCTGGCAGACATTGTAAAGTGATTTCATTTATTTTCATCTGCTCCCATAGTCCTTGTTTGCCCTGAGACTCAGAACTCTGAGGGGGAGGGGGAGAAGGGGGAGGAGCAGTACTGGATCCGTGGCTGGTACCCCTCAGATCCCTCAAGTGGTTTAACATTGCTGTGGTTACAGATAAGCCGGTGGTGCTGGCCTGATTCCCCCTCCCCGTCACTGACCCATCTCTTTAAGCCCCGCCCTCTCCGACACCACCATCAGAGGAGGAAGACTTGCTGCTCGTTTTTCTTTGAACGCCTCCTCCTTCCATCCTTCTTCTCAGTTTGCTGTGAGTGTTTTGACCCCCAGCTCTGTCTATAGCCACAGAAGGAAGGATTGAATATGGATTCAAGGAAACTACCGCTTCCGGTCTTGCGGATGGTTCCAGAGTGGGAGAGACCCTCCAATCTGGAGCGCAGCCGGAGCTAAGATAGGCAGGTTTGGCTGCCATTTTATTTTACAGTTTTAGGTTGTGAAGGCTGGATCCTGCGTCACCGTTTGGCTTGTTGAGCTGGTCTACACAGGAAGTTCGAAACAGGAAGTGGTGTTTTGTAGTATTATGTTGTTTATGGAGTGTTGATGCTGTGTTGTAGTTCTCTGTGTGGAGGACTACAAGAGGGGGAGGGCTCACGATATGAGATGACTGACTGGATCTCGCTCTCGTATTTATTAACAACTTCTCTTCCTTTGCTTTAGTCATTTGTTACAAGCGTCGCTCGTTGTCTTTTTCTTTTCTTTTTAAAAAATTCTTCTGGCTGATGTTTAGTTTGGTTTGAGTGTTTGAGTCAGGAGATGTGAGGAGCTGCTGAGCCATTTTCTATCTCGTTGAGACCCGACAACAAGCAAATTTTCTCACCTTCCCTCTGACCAGTCCCCTCTGTAAACCTGAACCTCCCAGAACCGGACCTCAGCACGTTGTGCGGATTCTTCATTTCTTGGCGAAACGGGCACTTTGAGTTGGGATGGTTTCGAGTGTTGTCAGGGTCATCAGGATCTTCATGCTTGTGGACATGCAGACAGGTTGAGTCGCGCAGCAGAACCTCCGTAACCATTACGAACGTCTTGTGAAGCTTCCGGAAGCGTCTTGCTCGGGGTCTCTGTAATGACAAGTGACATATCGACCTGCCTCCGATAGAATTGCCACCTCTGTAGTTCTAGCCAAACGCACTTGAACCAGATTCTCCTCTTCGTTCTCAAGTATGTATTTTCACTCTGCACCGCCCCCCTAACTAACCATATCCGCCCCCTCCCCGACCAGAATCTTACCAATTTTAAGAAAGTAAATGTTGAGCTGGTTCCTGTGGATCTGAGCCAGATGGGTGGAGTTCAGGGGTCTGTAGTTGAAAGGTCAAAGGTGAGGACAGGATGTAGGAAGGAGGTTGTGGTAGCGCAACATCCCTTCTTTTAATAATGCTTAAGGTAGAATGGACAGAGGATTGCAATCCATGATGTAAATGTATTTTTTTGTTTTTGTTCTTTTTGGGTTTGTGTCTTTTTTTATATGTTCATATTAAAAGACAATAAAATTTAAAATAATATTTTATTAAGCTTTGAATTGCTTCCAAGTTTCCTCGAAGGCGGAGGTGCGCGGTCTAGAGGTCCAGGGGGGCGGAGCCTGGTGGGGTTAAAGCTGCATTATGTCTCTGTGGGACTGAAGAGGGGGTTGGGGGGGGGGGGGGGGGGGGGGGGGGTGTAGAATCCTGTCCTACATATTGGGGTCAATGGGACATGGTTGTCTCTTATCTCTAGCCGGAGAAGCCCTTCATTGAACTAGCCACGTCAGACTGTAGATAAGATGGGCTCTCATGTCTTCTGTTATGAAAAAACAACAACTGTACAATTCTAAATGATCGTATTCTAACACCTGTTATTGACGTGTGGAATTAATTAAACACATTTTTAAAAACGCCTGTTTCGTATTCCATCTTTAATAAATAATAAAGTTTTAGAAATCATGTTAAAAACTAATTGTTAAAAGGAAAGTTTTCACACCTGCACAGGTAATTTTTGCAAAGTACCACATGAGGGCGCAGTTCATTTATTGGTCCGTCCAACAGAATACCGCGATAGGTAATTTGATGGTTGGATTATTTAATCGTCAGACAACGAACTCTCGCGAGTGTTCGAAGTCCTGGCTGTTTCCTGAATTGTAGTGTCAGACCTGAATTCCTCCTTCATCTGAGCTACACACCCCAACACAACACGGGGAACCGTGCGCCTGTACAACCCCTAATTCTACGGAGGGACCACCGTGTCGGTGTGCAGGACAGATCCGCCAACTAACGTAGCTGCATTTGTCGAGAAGGCTGTCGCACTTAAGACGTTCTTCTAACGAACGCATCTCACTATTTTCTTGGAGCAGTTAGCCAGTAAGTGGCTAACATTAGCTAGCCTGCCAATAAGATATCAACGGCAATGCGTGGCAAGAGGTGTTGCCGTTGATAATCTCGCAATTTTTCAGAACATTTGAACAGACTTATGTGCCCTGCTGTTTGGGATATGATCCATTTAAACAGCTGAATGACATGCTCGTAAAGTAAGCTCTCCCAGCGTCAGACACCTCCGTCACGGCTATTTCAGAGTGAGTTTCTAAGATCACCTCACCGCGCTGATTTGTATCGGGAAATCCTACAAACAGCCAGACACACGGACCCTTCCCAGCCATGGCCCCGAAGAGAAGACCCGTTCCCCTCAACATCACTCCTATTGGTGAAGGACAGGCCACCTCCACTACAATCGATGCCGCGGCTGAGTGAGTAGCTCCTACCGGTCCGGTTGCTGGATCAGTAGCCGTGTAGCTTAAACCGAACGCTCTTCATTTAAAGTATGTACAACTTGTACAAGGTGAACAAAGACGCCCATAACTTTCTGTCTGTCTCTCTCTCTCCTCTCTCTTTCTCTCTCTCTCTCTCTCTCTCTCTCCTCTCTGTTTCTCTCTCTCTCTCTCTCTCTCTCTCTCTCTCTCTGTTTCTCTCTCTGTTTCTCTCTCTGTTTCTCTCTCTGTTTCTCTCTCTGTTTCTCTCTCTCTCTGTTTCTCTCTGTCTGTCACTCTCTCACACCCTCCCCGTCCTCTCAGAGCTAACCTGGAGGCGCTCCAGAAGAAGCTAGGCGAGCTGGACCTGGATGAACAGCAGAGGAAGAGATTGGAGGCCTTCCTCACCCAGAAGGCCCAGGTGGGGGAGCTGAAGGATGACGACTTCCACCCCATCTGCGAGCTGGGCGCGGGGAACGGGGGCGTGGTCAACAAGGTCCGCCACAAACCGTCCAGGCTTGTTATGGCACGCAAGGTAAGCCTCCACGCCCAATAACGACACCTGTACAAACATCTTCAACCTCAGCAGAGTTGTTCGTGTTGCACTGCACCTGGTGGCCAAAAATTGGGTTATTGCACTCTCTCTGAATCTCCATCTTCCCACCAGCTGATCCACCTGGAGATCAAACCGGCCATCAGGAACCAGATAATCCGGGAGCTGCAGGTCCTGCATGAGTGCAACTCTCCCTACATCGTGGGCTTCTATGGAGCCTTCTACAGCGACGGAGAGATTAGCATCTGTATGGAGCACATGGTGAGAGACATACACCTACACACACACACACACACATGGGTTATTGAGTTTTTGTTTAGGCCAGTCCCAAGTGTGTGTGTGTCCTCTACAGGACGGTGGCTCGTTGGACCAGGTGCTGAAGGAGGCCAGGAGAATCCCAGAGGAGATTCTGGGCAAAGTCAGCATAGCTGTGAGTATCCACACTCTACAAAACACTTCTGTCACACTTTTAGAATTGCACTCAAGAACTCCTGTCTAATCTCCAGGAACTTTCTGGAACACTATGGTGTCTTAGCTTTGTGAACACGCAAGAATACTTGATACATCCTAGAACACAAGTGCGTTCTATAGAACATTCATCCTCTAGAACGTTTGTGTGTGTGTGGGTGGGTGGGTGGGTGCGTGCGTGCGTGCGCGTGCGCAGGTGCTGAGAGGACTGGCCTACCTTAGGGAGAAGCACCAAATCATGCACAGAGGTGAGCTCTCTCTCTTTCTCTGTCTGTCTGTCTGTGTGTGTATGTGTTTGCTCAATGCCGAGGCCACAGGAGAGGGGGCAGACCGCCTTGCCTGTGAGGCCAGCCCATAATTACACACTCTCAAATGTTGTTAGACAGCAGTGGCCACACCCTCCTTTCCTTCCAATCTCTTTATCTCTGTTTTTCCCTGCCTCCGCTTCTCTCTCTTTCTCGCTCTCTTTTTCTTTCTTTTTCTTTCTGTCTCTACTTCTCCCTCTTCTCCCATCCCTCTCATGGTCTGCCCATCCCCCTCTCCCTGCCTCCTTTCCTCTTTATGACCTGTGCTCCGTATGCCTCAGACGTCAAGCCCTCCAACATCCTGGTGAACTCTCGTGGGGAGATCAAGCTGTGTGACTTTGGCGTGAGCGGCCAGCTCATCGACTCCATGGCCAATTCCTTTGTTGGAACTCGCTCCTACATGTCGGTGAGACAGCTCTCCTTCCTACCTCCCTTCCCCTCCTCCTATTCCCTTTCTTTCCCTCCCTCCCTGCCTGCCTCCCTTGCCCTCATCTCCCCTCTCTAACCCTCCTTCGTGAATGGTCCGACTTTTCTTCACCCCCCCCTCCCTCCTCCCTGCCAGCTCCTCTTCTCCCCCTCTCTCCGTCTCCTCCCCCCAGTTCCTACCAGCTGTCAAGGGCCGTGCCCAGGAGAAGGCTGGCACTGCCAAGCGGGCACCTGGAGGGGGGACAGGCGAGGAGGGAGGGGAAAAAGGAGGCTGTAGGAGAGGGGGGAGGAGGAAGGGGAGAAATGGTTAGGGTGTGGTAATGCAGCCAGCCTGGTCTCCCTGCAGGGGGGGAGGGGGAGAGTTGGGGAGGAGCGAGAGGTAGTCGGAAGGGATAGTATGGGCAAGTGGAGGGGAGGAAGGAGGAGGAGCTAGGGGGAGGCGACCTGGCAGTAGAGCGAGCTCTGCCTGGAAGTGACCTGTGTGTGTTTGTGTGTTCTGTGCCTGACAGCCGGAGAGGCTGCAGGGGACCCACTACTCTGTCCAGTCTGACGTGTGGAGCATGGGTCTCTCCCTGGTGGAGCTGGCCCTGGGTCGCTACCCCATCCCCCCACCTGACGCCAAGGAGCTGGAGGCTATATTCGGACGGCCCGTTCTGGACGGGGCCGAGGGCGACACGCACAATTCCACCCGGCCCAGACCGCCTGGGCGGCCGGTCAGCGGTGAGATGAGGGGTGGAACAAATATCCAAACGCTGTTTTGTTTTGAGTTTATATGCTAGTTTTTTTGGGGTCTGATACTGAGGTATTGGTTATGACTGTTATCTTCACATATTTGCTCTGTCCTCTTCCTCTCCACCCTCCATCCTCTCCTCCGTCTCCTCCCTCTCTTTCAGGCCACGGTGTGGACAGCCGACCCGCCATGGCCATCTTTGAACTGCTTGACTACATCGTCAATGAGGTCAGAACTGCTGATTCACTACCTGTTAACTGTCGCTCTGTCTATTGAGATGACTGTGTGCTAATGCTAACTGGTTGTCCTCTTCCTGCTGTTTCTTGTCCTTCTCTTCCTCTACCAACTCGTTTTCCTCAGCCCCCACCCAAGTTGCCTCTTGGAGTCTTCACCTCAGACTTCCAAGAGTTTGTGACTAAATGGTGAGGAGGCCATCCGTGGTTTTAATAGTTCTGTTTGTGTGCTTTGGATGCTAACTTGTATTATTCGCAGGTATGTTAACTTGTTAGCTAAGATGCCAAGTTGCATTTTGTTAGCTGGAGTGTGTTGATATTTGTTAGCTAAGATGCTAATCCTAGTCTCTGTTTGCAGTCTGATCAAGAACCCAGCAGAGAGAGCTGACCTGAAAATGCTAATGGTGAGTAACAAACTGGAAAGATGAATGGCTGGCTGATTAACTTGCTGGCTAGTTGACTTCCTGGCTGTCTGTCTGATAGTTAACTTGCCAGTTGGCTAAAACTGTTCAGTTAGTGAGGCTGTCTAACTGGTCTTCTGGGTCCTGCAGAGCCACACCTTCATCAAGAGGGCAGAGGTGGAGGAGGTGGACTTTGCAGGCTGGTTGTGTAAAACCATGGGTCTCAACCAGCCCAGCACCCCCACACGCAACGCCGAGTGAACTGCCCTTCTGTGACCTGTGGCAGCAGAGCACACAACACATGCACGCTCACACACACACACACACACACGTGCAACGCACAACACACACGCACACATGCAAAGCAGAGTGTCCTACCTTTCGATGATCAGCTGCAACACACACACACACACACACACACACACACACACACACACACACACACACACACACACATGTTCCTGTTCTGCTTCAGTCCAGTTTAGTAAAAGGTTTCCTGGTAAAGTCTAAGTATTTTTAACCCTCATGGTTCACTGACAGATCACATGATCATATTCTATATACAACACCTCACACCTCACCCTCTCCTCTCATTAGCCTGCGCCTCCTCTTCCTGCCCTCTTCCTACACCTCCTTCCTTTCTCCTCCTCCTCTCCTTGCCACTTTTCTAGCTGAGGAGGGGTACTTCACACAGAGGGAAGGGTTGTGATGGTGTGTTGCCTAGCGACCCTCCCCTGGCCTCATAAACCCTGTATTAATGGGGGTGGCGTTAGACCTGAAGAGGGGAGGGAGTCGAGGGGTGGGGGTTAAGGGAGGGGGGGTGAACTAAAGAGGGTTGTCATGACTACTGTAGGATGGATGTGGATGTGCAAACAGGTCAGCTTCTCACGTGAGAGAATCTTATCTCGAGAGGACCGATGGGCAGTTCTGATTGTATGGACCCCTGGTTTCCATGGTTACTGGAGATAGGCGTGGTCTAGCCTCTGCCATGGAGATGCGCAAGGGAGAGCTTGAATGCATGTTGTCCTTGGTTACCATGGCTACAATAACCCTATCCTCTGTGTTTATTCATAAGAACATTTTAATACTGTGTCTTTATTTACTTCAACTGAACTATTTTTCAGTTTAAAATGTCTGGAATCTCATTGGCTACTCTAACCACCTGTTTGTGGTCAGGTCTCCCTGACCAGCTCCCCTCGGTAGTGCTGAATTATGTTCACCTCTCTGAATCCTGTTCACACGTTCAGGTCTTTCACTTAGAGAGCTGAACATGATTCAGAGAGCTGAACGTGATTCAGAGAGCTGAACGTGATTCAGAAAGCAAAACAGGATTCAGAGAGCTGAACAGGATTCAGAGAGCTGTACAGGTGAATATGATTCATCTCCCTGAATCATGTTCAGCTCTCTCAATCATGTTGAGTTGACCTGTTCAGTTATCTCTTGAGTTTACTCAATACTACTCTGTAATCTGCACTCCCCCTCCCCACCCTCTGGCAAACACCTGAACCAATCAGAACACTCCTAACATGTATCCCGCCAGCCCTCCTGAGGAACATGTGCTGATTGGCTAATCTCTGGTATAACCGACCAATTGGAGATAACTGTAGGGAGGGAGAGAGGAAGGATAAATGCATGTAGAGAGTATTGGGGTATTAAAACTCCCCGCCTTTTGAATCCACTGGTCTGGTGGCATACGGAGGATGGAAGTACTATTTTGCAGTCTTAATTAAGAACAAAGTTCTGTTATTGATTTATAAAAAGTAATAAGGGAGAAGTCCATTTTATTATAATATGACAGTGTTGGATTTGGTCATGTACAACAAAAGGAAAATAAAAATTATTTGTGAATGTATATATTGGACTGATTTTTCTGTGGAGTGAAAGACCAAACTAGCTGTGTTGGACGTTCCAGCGACGCAACATAACCGTGTGCCCGATTATTCTCCAGTTAGACAGACGTGGGTCAAACCTCGAACCACTGGAGCAAGCGCGAGTGCCTCAGAACTTTTATGATGTTTTGTGTATGTTTATAAGGTTGTAAAAGGTCGTATAACACTTTATAACGTTGGAGGGATAATCCAGTAAAGTCCCTTCTGCTTTAAATTGTTGCGAGGGAGGTGGGGTAGGGGGGGGGGCATGGTGGGGGGGCAGAGGAGTTGGGATTGGGTAGTTGAGTTGTCTAGGGTCGGGATTATATTGGACTGTAAGTCTATGTGGTCATGAACATGAATGACATCATTGGGTCTGAACGAGAGGCGTGTCAATGAAGCGTTTTTATGATCGCTGCCAACTCGAGGAAAGTTGTATGTTAGTCATGACCTCGAAGTTCCGCTAAATCATAGACAGTTTGAGTTTGTATTGTATTTTTTTGGGTGAAGGCATGTCTAGAATGCCCCCTCTATACTGTTATCTTTCTGCACAGGCAATTTTTAAAAGTACAATATTAGGTTTTTTAATGTATGTAATGCTTATCTGTAACCTCTAGGTGGTGTGTGTGTAACTGCCTCTTCCTGTCTCTCCCCACTGTACACAAACAGCAGCCAACCACAATCTGAGATCTATGCACTTCCTGTCTGGCTGTCTGTCTGCTTTCAGTGTGGCTGGCTGGCTTCCCCATCCAGGTCTGCAAACGATGATGGGTTTGAAATATATATAAATGCAGTCAGGAAGCTAGTTACCTGGGAGACCAACTACCATGTCTCTCACCTCACTGAGGTCGCAATGTGGTGGGCGTTGGCCAATTCAGTGTGTCGATGGAGCGTGGTTGGCCAATAGCATAAGTTGATGGTGAGTGGTTGGCTAATCCCTGCACGTTGACGATGCATGATTGGCTGCTCGACTGTTGAGAGAGAGCCATGTGACACGTAAATTAAACATGAGATAAAGCACTTCCTGTTGTCCCACCTGGGAAACAGGTGTGTTGAGAGCGGAGAAGAAGAGGGAGAGGGTGGAGGGGGAGATGTTGGCAGACCCTGCGTTTTGGAATGTGCCAAGACTTGTTTCTGGGGTGGGACGCGATGACCTCAGGCAGTGAGGGAAGGGTGGGTGCAATTTTACCAAGAAAGAAAGAGAGAGAAGAGAGGGTGGGGGACCAGAGAAAAGGGGGAGCAGAGAAAGACAGGAGTTACATCTTAATCTGATCATCACCGTTTAATCTGGGTGTGTGTTACTGAGTACAGATGAACGTTCATTCTCAGATTAGCAACCAGGAAGTGAAGCGCCCACTCACTCGCCATTTCAGTGCAAAAGTTTTGCAAATAGATATAGGTTGAATGTATTTGAACCACAATCACAACAACAGTCAACATCTGATATCACACAGAAATGTGTGCCTCCCTGTTATTCCCCAGAGACAAGAGGCAGACAGGAGAGGGGGAATGCTGTTTCTTTAAGAGAGAGCGGGAGAGAGGGAGAGAGAGTGAGGGAGAGAGAGAGAGAAAGGGAGGGACCTCTTTGCCCTCCAGAAACCAGGAAGGGAATAGAGTTGATCTGCTGCTGCCTGGCTAGCGCATACAGGGCTCTGCGTTGTACAACAGCTCGAGAGAAAGAGAGAGAGGGAGAGGGCAGCAGAGCCAACTCACAACAACCAGCACCACGGACATCGCAGGTGAGTTAAAGCCGTCCCTCAGTGCTCTGCCCTGGGCCTGACCGCCTGCGGACCCAGCCTCTCTGGAGGAGAGGAGGAATGAGGGAGGGGGGGCAGAGAGAGGAGAGAGGGTGGTGGGTGGTGGTGGGGGGGGGGGGGTCGGCAAGGGAAGGAGGAGGGGGTGGAAGTGGGTCTCTCGACAAGCTCCAGCTATACTTCCCTTTTCCCTTTTTTCCTCTTCGCTGTCTCGCTAAAGTTGATTTCGTTTCTTTGATTGTGACGGTGCCTCTCTGTCCCCCCTTTCGGATAAAGTTCATTTGATGTGTTTGAGACGTCAACTTTCTAGGCAGGTGGAAGCACTTAAGAGAAGGGGGGGCGTCTGGACGGGAGGGAGAGTCAGAGCGAGAGGAAGGAACAATCCAAAATAATTCTTTAGGACCAGGTGTGATGGCACGCTACGGCGGCAACTTTTCGAGGTCATGTCATCTCCTCTCAGACGAGCCGGGGGGAACGGGAAGTAGACGGGGAGCTTCCAGAGCGATCTGTTGTGCTGGTCTGTCCTTCCAGACAGTTTGAAATTAATCAGAACAGGAATGAGTGTTAATATATAGGTCAGGACAGTGAGTGTTTAAATACGTGTGTTTGGTACGTGTGTGTTCATAAGACAGAGTGGTGATGTGTGTGTATATGTATGTGTGAGTGACAGTGCTGCTTGTGTGTTCTCTTCTCCCTGAGCACAGCTCTGTTTGATAGCTCGTCTGTACTTTTAATACCTGGCATCCTGCTAGCAACACACAGTAGTGTGTAATTCTACGTTGGAGCAGGATGGAAGAGGTGGCCAGACAGTAGACACATGGGAACTGTAGTTCGCAGCAGGGGCTGAGAACCAGGTCAAATAGCATCTGAGGACTCCACTTCCCAGAGTGCCTTGCCCTCGGCCATACAGGAAAAAGAACAGCCGCCAGCCAATCCCAGCAAGGAGGTGTGGTGAGTGAGCTGCTGTCAGGCCAATCAGAGTGGAAGACAGGCTGCCGGAACGGTGGGCTGAAAATAGAGGAGGGGGGAGGAGGTGGCTGGCAGAGGGATCAGGCTAGGGCTTGCCTGAGAGACCAGGCTGCTACTGGAGTTCTAGGGCCGAGGCAGGGGCCTGAGGTAGATAGCTGCCCAGGCAGAGAGACTCCAAAGCAGGCAGGCAAGGCAGCCTGACAGGGGTCTGGAGAACTGCTGCTGGCCAGCTGGTAAGAGCTCTCTAACTATACCCAGTCTCTCTTTCTCTGTCTATCTTTCTCCTTGCTAATGTTTACGCAATATACTGCTTTCTTTGTAGTATTTTTCTCTGGTCTTTTACTCTTTCCTTCCACTCTCTGTCTGCTGTCTGTGGAGACGAGAGGGGCAGTTGAGGAAATAAATACCAGGTTCTGCGTGTGTGTGTTTGAGAGAGGGAGGGCGTGAGTGGGGCTGAGACGTGTGCAAGAGAGAGAGAGAGAGAGATTTGGGGCTGGCTGGAGTTCAGAGTTCAGAGCAGGAGGATGAAACGCTTGTGTTTGAATTTCACGTTCAGCTCCGACACACACAGCTTCCTGTCATGTAGACGCAGTTTGGACAAGGGGCTTTGTTAAGTCGTCGTGGGGCATGATGATTGTCCGCTGATCGTGTGGTTTTTGGAGATGTGTTACTGAGCCGGTGTTTGCAAATGTAGGACATGAGAGACAAGAAAAGAGAAGGAGAGAGGGAGAAGTTGAGAGAGAGTAGAGGGAGACTGACAGACGGCGAGAGGGAGAGAGGAAAAGAGAATGAGGGAGAAGGGGGAGAGAGGAGGGGGGAGACAGACATGCGGGGAGAGAGAGAGGGTGAGAGGACTGGATAGTGGACCCAGTAGAAGCCCACCAGAACCATTATAAGATCAATACCAACTTTGTTACCCAAAGCCTGTTTGACAGACAGATAAAACAAGCAGCGCTTTTTAGGATATGTGAGTGAGAGAGAGTGTGAGAGAGTGAGATAGTGTGAGAGTGTGAGAGTGTGAGAGTGTGAGAGTGTGAGAGTGAGAGAGAGAGAGAGAGAGAGAGAGAGCGAGAGAGAGAGATGCGTGTGTGGGGTGTGTGTGTGAGTGCGTATGTGTGTATGTGTGACAGGAGCAGGAATACATGTGGCCACTAGTGTTGGAAAGTCTACTTGAGTTGTAAATTGTGATGAACAAGATGCCATAACAAAACCACGAGAGGCTTTCAAGCTTATGAAACTTTGGACAGTTCTCTATTACTTTATTACTTTCAGTTCTTATTCTCTCCTTCACTGCTCTCTGTGTCTCTCTGATCTTCTAGGTCCTCCCTCCCACTCTCCCTCTCCCTCTGTCTCTCCTCTCCTTTCCTCTCTGCTCCTTTCCTCTCTCCACTGTCCTCTCTTCCTCTCCTCTCCTTTCGTTCCTCTCCTCCTCCAACACCTGAGGGAGAAGCTGTGTTCTGTCCACACAACTTTACTTTTTGATTTGTTCCAACACATCAGCCATCAACATACACGCACACACGCACACTCACACACTAGCAAGAATATTTCTGGCAACCTGTACTCGTCCAACTTGTTCCCAGGAGTGCGGGCACAGGGAGGGCTCTTTATTGGAAAGCGAAGACGCCCTAACTCTAGGAAAGGGATTGGTAGGGCGCACAGAGATAGGCAGCAGGCTGAACAAGATTTTTCCTCGTGAGTTAAAGTTACCAAACGATCATCGCACGCCACCCTTACCACTTCCTGCTGGTACAGAAAAGCAGGTCTCATTCACCTCGAGAGCTCAAACTGCCAATTGATGTGGGCGACTACACAAACAAACACCCTCGATGTAGCACCACGTATTCGCTCGCAGCGTTTTGGAGTTAGCATTCAGTGCTAGCTGGTGGCAGTGAGGGGTTAAATAAGGACTCAGGGCGGCTGGTCTGGAGGATGCAGGAGAATTGCAGGGGACTTTCGGTGGCTAGAGCCCAGCCCCAGACACCACCCATCAATTTGGTGGTAAGAGGCCCAGCACTCAGATATTCCTGTGTTCCTCTCTGGGCTCCGGTCCGAGCTAGCAGGCACAGAGGAGACAGAGAGGCAGGTTGGGGGATGTTTTCCTGCCATGCTAGGCTTTGTGGATTTCTTTCTTTCCTTACAGTAGTGGGAGTTGCTTTTAAGGCTGTTGTGGAACCAGAGGGCTTCGTCCTGTGCGGAGTGTGTTAAGCATATTCTTGCATAGATAGGACAGCTTCCCTCTTTCTCTACTTCTCTTTCATTCTCTCTATCTCCCCATCTCAAGTTCTCTCTCTATGTCTCTCTCTCCCCCTTTCCCCTGCTCGCTCTCTCTCCCTCTCGGTGTTTCTGTGGACTTGTTGTGCAGTGGTTAGTGGCGCTGAGGCTGGTGAAGGGGCCCTGTTCTGTGTTGGGTGTTGATGCAGAGTCTCTGACCTGATCAGATTATCCCGTCATAGAGGAGCTATGCTGGGCCACACCAGCTGTGGCCTGGCCGTGGCTCTCCCATACCTTACCCCCCCCACCCCTCTCTCATCCTCACCCCCCCCCTCTCTCCCCTCACCCCGCCACCGCCCAGCTGACCTCTCCTCACCCTCGACCCTCCCTCCACATAAATGCAGAACGTTTTGGAATGTTCCAATGTGTTCTGTCTGGGAATGGTTGTAGGGCTGTTTCCAGATCCCCAGTAGACTGAAGGAGGAAGTAGGTGAGTGGTGGTCACAGACAACCCAGCGCAGTGTGCGTGCGTGTATTTGTGTGCATGTGTGCGTGCATGCGCAGAAACAGAACAAGGAGAAGGGGGGAAGAGGAAGAGAGAGCAATGCTGTGAGGGTGAAAGAGAGGAAGAGAGAGTGGAGACGTGGAGAGGCCTGGTGTCTGATCGAAAGAGCAATGTGGATGGAGAGAGAAAGAGACAGTGGCCTAGAGAGGACGAGGCCAACAGAACGACATACAGAGAGAGGGTGAGAGAGAGAGAGAGTCAGAGAGAGAGGGAGGGGGCTGGTCATCTGATAACAGAGGGGTTCTGTTACACGTCTGCCCCTGACACACAGGAAGTCGTCGCCTCTCAGAGAAGAGCTTAGCTCTTTGCACTGACTGTGTGTGCGCCGACTGTTTCGGCACACTTTGATGCCTGACCATCTGATCCTTGACAGACTGCCTTCGTGAGAGGCTGGTTATGTGACAAATTCACCCAGTAGAGTCTTGTGTTGGGACCGGTTCTTCCAGGGGGTGACAGAGGAAGAGACAGGGATATATGGATGTCAAGCAGTTCAACGCAGGACAGTGTCTCTGATCTGTTTCTTTCATCTCTCAGTGCACTGAAAGGAAAGCAACCTGAAAGGAACTTAGACCTTTGAGATGAAACCATAAACTTTTACTGTCAAAGATTGTACAGGAATATTTGACAGGGCTGTAATTCCTTTTATAATCGTGAAGGACGTTTCTTCTTCTTCCTGGAATACTTCTGTAACTTATAGACGGTGGTAGTCTGAGCCACACCTCTTCTTCACTGCGCCAGGGCACAGGGGAACGAGCTCTGCTGGAGTCGGCTGTTCACTCAGGGTGGGAAGAAAGGTTTCTCGGTGTGAGTTTGTTTAAGACTGCCTCGCCCACCTGGCATACCTAGCTGAGTGTGTGTGTGTGTGTGTGTGCGTGTGTGTTTGAGTAGACTTCTATATCCCGCATGTGTGGGTGTGTGTTTGCAGGTGTGTGCGTGTGTGTGTGTCCCTTCAAGGGTGTGTCCGCAGCAGCTCCACCACTCCTCATCTATCTCTCTCACTCACTTCCTGCTTCCTGTTGGCTCAGCCAATCAGAACGCAGGCCAGCCCTGGCACAAGTGACTCACACGTCAGGCCTTGGGCCCAAATCCTCACAGCCCCTCCCCAACCCACTCTTCTTAGAAGCTCCCCTGCCTCCCTCCCTCCAACCCTGCCTGTCCCTCCCCCCCCCCTCCCCTTGCTCCCCCCTGCTCCCCCCTGCCCCTGCCCCTCCCCAACCCACTCTTCTTGGAAAAGCAGCCACCTCCCTTCCTCCCCCTTATCCCCTCCCTTACCCTCTCTCCCCTCCTCCCTTGCCCCTCTCTCTCTCCCTCTCTCTCTGCGTTGGTGATTATCCTGTAATACCCTCCTGTCTTGACCTTGACCTATCCGGCCTCTGCCAGGGTGATTCCCTCTGCCTCTCTATCAGCTGGGTTTCCACGGCAATCGCTAATCTCACCCAGGGAAGAGCAAAGCAGGGTGGGAATTAAGATGAAGGGGGTAGAGGGGTGAAGTGCAGGGGGGGGGCGTGGAGGGGGTAACTATTCTGCTTGATACATTGACAGTTTGATTCTGTCCATTGTTCTCACTCTCTCTCACATACATGCACACATACTAACACTCTATCTTTTTCTCTGTCTCACAAACACAAACACATTGTCTATCTCGCAAACTCTCTCACTGCAGTAACAGAGCCCTGTCTGTCTTTTAGGGATCCATCTACTTATCAGAATGCTTTTCAGGAACATAGGTAGCTTTTGATAGGGGCCTGTGACACACAAGCGCACATTCACACACATATCTACCTGTGACCCACACACACACACGTGCGCACACCTTCACACACACTCCTACCTGTGACCCACACACACACACTCATGAATACCTTCACACATGCACACCCACCTGTGGCACGCACCTGCCTGCGAGACACACTCACACACACACGCTGTCACACACTCCTCAGACCTGTTTGCGACAGTTCCTGAAAAGCCTAGTTCAGCCAATGAGTCATCAGCGTTCGTCTCACGAAGACAGCCGAGGTCGGCCCAGGTGAGCTCTCTTTATCTGCTGGGAACGAGAGGAATGTGTCAGACAAAGAGCAGAGGTACTCTGACACCACTGCGTGCGTGCGATTGTGTGTTTGTGTGTGAGAGGTAGGAAATATAGGCCGCGTTGGCGGCACCGCCCAGTTTTCCTAGCACAGCAGTCAGTGCATATAGGCAGGAGATGCCGATTGTGAGGATGGGGGGGTCACTGGAAGAGCATTCGCAGTAGATCAAGAGCTTACAGGCTAAAATCCTGCCTGACGTCGCTTTTGATAAATGGTCTTAAAGAGAGGGGCAGACCCTGTTCTGTATCGCCCAGCCGTCTCCGCAGTAAGAGATCTCTGACTGTACACGTCAGCCCAACGTTTTGGCCATGTTTGAGTTTCCCGAGGAGTTTTTACCTTCTTTGAGGGTCTTCGGTTAGTTTTCAGTGCAGTTTTACACGCGTCCGGGAATGCTTCTGTGATGTTGCTTGAGAAAATAGCCATAGGAAGAAATACTGGGATTTTATTTGAAGATGTTGAGCAGACTGTAACTTGCGGGAGCTAGGACCTAGCGTGACTACGTCTCACTCAACTGCCTGGGGCAACTGTGAAATAACAATTTCAACATAACTTAACTGTGTAAACGCAGTCATCACAACAGCAGTGATCCTAATACTGATAGCAGTTGCGTTTGACATCTTGCTGTACCCTGTGGAACCCCCTTGTGTACGATGGTGCACTTGAGATGCTGTTGTTATTGTCACATGGTCAGAATTACATTCTAGTGTCGTGGAGTCTGCTGTTGTTGAACTATGCTTCTTCAACGGCTCCTGAAAAGGAAACCAGTTTGAACTTACACGCTTCGGCCTTCGATCGCACTCTTGTTTTTCCCGTTAACAATTTCCGGTTTTTTTTCAATGAACCAAAAAACGCAAAGTTAATTGATTTGAACTTGAAAAAATATTCATGGTAAGTGTTATTATCATAACAATCGTGCATTGAAGGGTTAGGGGTCAGATGGCGAAGATGAAAGTCAGGATCTGTGGGCCGGGGGTTAGTGTCGGGGGGCAGTAGGGGGGTGGTGAGGGGGTGTGAGGGGTGTGGATCTGGGGGGGTAGGGGGGAGGGCGAGGGGGGGAGAGGGAGAGTACCTGTTAAGATCCTGATTTGACTTGCAAAGTAGCGGGACGCCAACCCGTGTGTTGATGAATGTGTGTGATCCCATCTCCTTGCGTGCCTGACTATTTGTTTACCTGCATACCTGCCTGCATACGTACGGGTTTGTGTGTGTCTCTTGCATTGTGTATATGTGCATGTCTTTTGAATGTGTTTTTGCCTCAGCAAGAATGTTTGTGTGTGTTGGATTAAAGCATCCACAAAGTAAATGAGATGTTTAAAGCAGTGAGATGTGTTTGTGTGTATGTGCGTGTTTGTGTGTGGGAGCGAGACGTCCGCCAGCGAGGGGGAGAAGCGAAGAGGGCTGTGGCCCCTGTCACCCACAGACATGAATTAGTGATAAGAAATGTTTCTACCATGAGGAGGTGTCAGGATCAGGTTAGTCCACCGGCTTCTCTCCTCTCTGAAGGGGGAGGAGGAGGCGGGAGGGCAGGGAGAGGAGGAGAAGGGAGGAGAAGCTATTTATAGCTTCCTTGCTCTCCGACCTCAGGTCAGATCTGGATAACCCAGCGTAGCCTAGCCTAGCCTAGCCCAGCTCTGTGAAACCTGTTCTGACATAGCCTAGCTTAGCACAAAATAGCTTATGGATAACCCAGTAGTAGTAGAGAAAAGAGGTGGCAAGGAAGAGGAGAACAGAGAGGAGGCGAAGAGAGATGATGAGGGGGGGGGGAGATCTATTTCCACCTGCAAAGGACATGACCGTTTGCCTTGCGGTTGCCCTCTCTCTCGTTTTGGCCTTATCGCTCTCTTCCCTCTCTCCAGCGCCCCTCCTCTCTGTCTCTCTCATCCTCCCCTCCTCACCATCCTCTATCGCTCTTTGTCTTACCTGCATATTCAAATAAGAGGGGCGCAATACCATGTTCTCCATGGCTGTCCACTGTATCTTTGTACCACTAAAACAATGGTGGATCTTGTCCTGACTGTGGTCAGTTGACTATCATCAGAAAAGACCAGCTAGAAAGCACAGAGATAAATAGAGGGAGGGAGAGAGGGAAATATACCAAGAGATAACAAGGGGTTTGGGGAAGGAGAGGTACAAAGAGAGACCTATAACTTGCGTAAGTTAAGCGTAAGTGTAAGTAAAATGCATGTTTGTGTTGCCAGAAGACAAACAGACGTTTTTTTTTATTTTAAAAAAACAACAACCTTGATATCATGTTAGGATTGTCATGCTATTTCACTAACACAGGGGAGGTTAGACACCCATCCTGCTGGAGCTGGATAGGTGTGGAGAGGATGAGGAGGTGTAGGAGAGGAAGGGAGAAGAGGAAGGGAGGAGCGGAGAGTGACAGAGAAGAGGAGAGGTGAGGAGGGTGGAAGAAAGGCAGGTAGCAATGGATAGGAGCGGAGGAGAGGACAGCAGGGAGGAGGGGAGGTCTAGTGTATGTACATGTGTGCTGGTCTGAAGGAATGTCATTTGAATGCGTTGCTCTTATAGAGAATAATCCCCCTGGCTCACCTCCTGCTGTGCAGGCTGGCAGATGGAAGGGGGGGGGGTGGATTTGTGTGTGTCGGAGAGAGAGAAAGACTGTGTGTGTGTGAATGTGTGTTGGTGTTGTGTTTGGCTGTGTATCTGTGTGTGCTTGCATGTTTTGTGGCGTCCGTGAATGCGTGTGTTTGTGTGCATGCGTGTGTTTAATGTCCAAACTGGGGAGTTCACTCTGTGCTGCGCCCCCTCCCCCCCAGGCACCAGTCGATCATGTTAATCCCCCCCCCCTCTCTCTCTCCACATACACACCACACACACACCACACACACGTGAGAGAGGGGACAGCCTTTCCTGAAACTTGGCACACAACACTGGGTGGGGTAACCGGCTCAGACCGGATTGACAACCTCCCTTTTTAATACCCTTCCCTCGCTCCGTGGCCTGTGTGTGTGTGTACATTCCCACTCCTCTTGTGGGATATTTCCTTATCTCGCCCCTCTGCTCCTCCTCCCTTCTCCTGTCTGGTTTGGTCTAGGTAGCTACCTGACTTATTGTTTGTTCCGGCTTCTACCCGTTTCCTCAGGTGTCAAACTGTGTGTCTGTCTGTCATGTTCAGTTAGTTACCTGTCTGCCGGTTACAAGTACCTGTACCTCTGATACCTCCAGTCAGTTCTAGGAGGTCTGAGGTTAGAGGGAAAGCCAGAGTGACCATGGTGTTAGTGCTTCTCCTCTTGCCACCCCTAGCTTTGACCTCTGACCTACACTAAGACTCACTGTCCTCCCCCCCCCCCTCCTTCACAGACGCACGGACGCACGGACGACAGGACGGACCCACGATCGGCTGCTGTGATTGGAGGCTCAGCGGCAGGCTGGTGGAAGATGTCGTTGGGCGCTGGGGGGCGGAGCGGGCGCCGCCTCAGAGCAGCCGGCCAATCGGGCGGCGGCAGCGGCGGGGGCCGGGCCTGCGAGGCGGAGGAGGGGCCGGTGGGAATCCCCTTTCCTGAGCACAGCGCCGACATCCTGGGGAGCCTCAACAAGCAGCGGCTGAGCGGCTTGCTCTGCGACGTCCTACTAGTCGCCCAGGAGCGCGAGTTCCCCGCCCACCGCTCCGTCCTGGCCTCGTGCTCTTCCTACTTCCACAAGCTTTTCACCTCTGCCGCTGCAGACCAGCAGAACGTCTACGCGCTGGACTTCCTGTGCGGCGAGGCGCTGGCCGCCATCTTGGACTTTGCCTACACGGCCACTCTGACGGTCAGCCGCCGCAGTGTGGCAGACATCCTGAGCGCAGCCCGGCTCCTGGAGGTCCCGCCTGTACAGGAAGTGTGCACACACCTGCTGGACACCAAAGTGCTCTCCCCGCTGGTGAGCATGCCCAGTACTCTCCACTTAGAACCAGGAGGCTTGCAGGGAGCCACTAAAAACACTAAATTTGTTCACACTGTCTGTCGGTCTCTCTCTCTCTCTGTTTTCCCTTCTCTCTTCATCTCTCTCTCTTCCTCTACGTCCTTCTCTCTCACCCTGCGCCTTCTCTCTACATCTCTCTGTTTCTCTTTCACTCTCCCTCCATCCCACTTTCCAACCCTCTCTCTCTCTCTGTCTCTCTCGGACCACTCTCTCTGTCTCTCTCGGACCCCTCTCTCTCCCTCGGACCCCCTCTCTCTCTGTCTCTCTCGGACCTCTCTCTCTGTCTCTCTCTCTCGGACCCCTCTCTCTCTCTCTCTCGGACCCCTCTATCTCTGTCTCTCTCTCAGTTCCCTCTCTCGCTCTCTCTCTTTCGGACCCCTCTCTCTATCTCTGTCTCTCTCTCTTGGACCTCTCTCTCTCTCTGACCCCCTCTCTCTCTCTCTCTCTCGGACCCCTCTCTCTCTGTCTCTCTCGGACCTCTCTCTCTCTCTCTCTCTCGGACCCCCTCTCTCTCTGTCTCTCTCGGACCTCTCTCTCTGTCTCTCTCTCTGACCCCTCTCTCTCTCTCTCTTGGACCCCTCTCTCTCTGTCTTTCTCTCAGTCCCCTCTCTCGCTCTGTCTCTCTTTCGGACCCCTCTCTCTATCTCTTTCTCTCTCTCTCTCTCTGTCTCTGCAAACTCTGTTCATAGCCCGGGGTCACAATAACACTGACCTTTTCACACTGACTCATACAAGCCAATAGTGTGAGTGTATGTGTGCGTGCATGTGTGTGTGTGTGTAGAGAGTGAGGAGGGCTGGTTGGTTGGTTCTCATGCTGCAATCTACAGACCCAGCATGTAACACCTCATCGACTCTCCCATGACGTACAGGGGAAGAAAATCCTATCTACATCTTTCATTGCAATCATCTTGTTGACTTGTACATGTATATACTTTCCTACCTTGAATGTACATTAGAAATCTTAATACCGTTATATATATGTATTTACTTTGAAAATATAAGCGTATCTATATAACCTGGTAAAACTTAACTTATTTAATTTTGTCAATACCTTTTACTAGAGAACCTTTTCTAAAAGAATTTTGTATCTGAGAAGGCTGTAACAAAAATATGGAATGGAATTCAATTATCAGATTTATGTAGATCAAATGATTAAAAAGAACAATTCACACTCTGGGATTAATTCTGAATGGGTTTTTCATGATTTGATCTGTAGTAAGAAACCCAAAGCCAGATTGTACAACCATAATACAAAACTGTATGTACATAAAAAAATGTCTGTCTTTTGTCTCTCCAGGCGGGAAATGAGCGAGGAGAAGAGAAGGAGGACGAGGATGAGGGGATGGGAGGAGCGGGAGGGGGAGAGCAGGGGCGGCGGTTGCGTGCGCGAGAGTATCTTGAGTACTTCCAGAGGGGGGCAACGTGGAGCAGCAGTTGCAGTACCCCAGAGCTCAGGGACATCCCCACACACCTGCACTGTAACCTGGGCAACGGTACCCACAGCAATGGGGGGGGCCCAGGGGGCCCCAACCAGTACTACTCCCCCCTGGCCCGGGCTCTGGCCCCCGAGGAAGAGGAGGAGGATGATGACGACGAGGAGGAGGATGGAGAGATTGGGGAGACCAGAGACACGCTGGCGTGGGCCCGGGGAAACGGAGCAGGGGCGGGGGCGGGGGGTGGATTCTTTCCTCAGAACGGACACCACTTCTACCTCCCTGCTGAGCCCAAGGTGGAGGAGGAGGGCGAGGGGGAGGAGGGCGAGGGCGAGCAGGGCGTAGATGGGGAGAAGGGGGGCGAGAGGGAGAGGGGGTCGGCCAGCGCTCTCCTGCAGAAGATGATGGACTCCATCGAGAGGCAGAAGGAGCGCGTGGCGGCGGGGGAGGAGCCAATCGAGGGGGAGGACCCCGACGTGGAGTTTTACTTGAATTATTTTAACAGCGCTCAGAGCGAAGACCCTGCCTCCGCCGTCGCCATGGCACAGGGCCTTTTGCCCCTGTGGGCCACGCGGGGGGCTGGGGCGCCGGAGAGGGGGGTGGGGGGCAGCGAGAGAGGGCCAGGCGAAAGAGGCGGAGGAGGTGGAGGAGTGGGAGGAGGAGGAGGAGGGGGAGGTGGAGGAGAGAGGAAGATGCGTTCCAAGGCATTCCAGAAGTGTCCCATCTGCTCCAAGGTCATCCAGGGGGCAGGTAAGCTCCCTCGCCACATCAGGACCCACACCGGCGAGAAGCCCTACGAGTGCACCATCTGCAAAGTACGCTTCACCAGGTAAGCTCCCACTGTCCTGTCACCCTGGTTATGAGGGGATTCCCCCTGGTAAGCAGACGATTGTCCTGGTAACAAGGGATTGCCTTGGTAGGTGATGGACCATCCTATTAATACCTCCTGGGTAGCAAGTTGACCGCTTCTGTCTGAACCTAGTCTCAGTCCTCTCGGAATATCCTTCTGCAACCATCAACAAAAACACAAAAACAACACTGGGGTCACCAAGGGCAGCCTGATTAGCTTAGCATTACCTAACACACTTAGCCTAGCCTTAGCATTAACTTGGCATGATGTGCCTGCATATTAGTTAGCCTAGCGCACTGGACATATCCTGTTGTATAAACAGGAACCCAGCTTAGCATAGCACAAGCTTCTGGTACAGGATTGAATGAGTACCACCAACACAGCCCACCCCTGTGAACCAGTGTGTCAGACTCAGTGATTGGAGCAAGATCACCATGGCCATGGAGTTCTGGTGCTGTTTACAGCGATGGGGCCTGTGGTTAAGTCCTGGAATGTGGACTGAGGGTCCTATAAAAGAGGGAAGGGTTGCTGTTATCAGGCTGGTTAGCTATAAAGGCCAGCTGGAAGGCCCTCAGACCCACACGGGTGCCCTTTTGGTGCCAGTGCAATAATTTGAACTTGTGATCCCTGGTTATGTTGATTATCGCCCACAGCAAAACCATCTCTGTCTCTTTCTCTCTTGCTCTCTTTTTCTCTCTCGCTCTCTCTTGCGCACACGCACACACACCCAGACACAGGGACGTACACACACAGGCATGCATGCACTCACTCACAGGCAAGCGTGCACACAAACAGTCGCACAGTGCCAAACTCACACACCAACATTGACGCACACACACGGGCGCGCAAACAAATGCATGCGCGCACACATACAGTAGTTGTTTGTTGGCTAAACTGGGCTATGCTATGTAAGGCTAGGCTAGGCTAGGCTATGCTATGTTAGGCTGAGCTAGGCTAGGCTATGCCACGCCATGCCAGGCCAGGGTAGGGATTTCCTGGTGTGTGGTTGACTTGTTTTCCCAGTACCTAAGTCTACAACGCTTTCCTTGAAACCTGCTTCTTAATTAATTAATCAGGGGACATGCATTGGAAATAGACGCTCACTAGAAATACCCAGGACCCTTTGCGTTGAGTCTAGTCTAAAATAACCGCGTGGGTAAAAGTGACTATGGCTGGACTGGGTAGGTGGGAGAAGAGGAGAAGGAGGGAGGACGAAGAGGAGGAGAAAAATGTAGATGTAGGTGAGAATTGGAGAGGGGTGAAGAGAGGAGGAGGGGTGGAGGGCAGGGGAAGAGAGGGGGTGGAAAGGAATGGAAGAGAGCGGAGGGGATAAGGAGAAATGGAGGGGTGAGGAGAGGGGAGGGGTACTGTAATCTTAATCCTGTTTGATCAGGGTTAAGAGTGTGCCTCACTCTGTAATAAATCACTTCTGTCCTTTAAATAATTCACCTCCGTCACTGTCACTTTATCCCAAGGCCCCTTGCTCTGTGTGTGTGCGTGTGAACGTGCATGTGTGTGCATGTAGAAGCAAGTACGTGTCTGAAAGTGTGTATGAGTGTGTATTTGTGCGTGCTTGGGGCATTTGTCTTGTTTGCTCGTTTGTAAAGTCATGATAATCCCTGTGCACGTATGTGTGTGTCGAGCAAAAAAGTCAGTGTTATCTGCTTGCAGGTCCAGTCAAGGTGGTGGCTGTAAAAGTGTTGAGTGGTTGACAGTTGGCACTGCCCAGATTCAAAGCTGCTCGCCTCTCTCTACTTGGCAGGAGAAGATTATTAGTACTTAGTACTTAGCTTATCCCACAACACTGAACACAGAGCGCTGTAGCTATTGTAGTCCTAAAGCTTTGATGCCCTTGAGCACTGTGGGTTGTGTAGTCCCAATCCACGCTAGGCCGCCCCAGAGCACTGTGGGTAGTGAAGTCCCGATCCATGCTATGCATCCCCATAGTGCTATGGGTAGTGTGCTCTGGGGCTACAGAAATAGCTCTATCCAGATCTAGTGTGGATAATGTCCCAGTCTCTGCAGAGCCCACAACCCCAGGACATTGATCTGTGGTTGTACTCTGAAGTGGAACAGGAGCTACTAAAGATGTCTTTTTTATGACTTCTTCTCCTGGGGTGATCTATCCGATCAGATAATATACAGCAGCTTTAGTTAAAATAACAGCCCTAGTGACGGCTGGCAGGTCCAAAATGATACACTTAGACTAGCCAGGAGTGGAGGAGATTCTCAAGGTGTGAGTCAGTGCATTCAAACAAAGATATAAACAGATCCTATGTAGGTCGATACCCAAGATGTCCCTTCTACAGAAGATAGATGTTCTCAGCTCTAGCTGAAGCTCAGGGAGGGGGGGTGGGGGGTGGGAGGGGGGCATGGGGGGGCGGCAGAGGAGTGGGGCGGCAGAGGAGAGGGGGGGCGTACCACACAACAATGCTCGGTGGAACATCTCATCTAACCAGCTTCATCTGGGTGTGTGTGCCTCTACATGCGTTCATTGTCCTGTGACTTGGGTTAAAGAAACTGTGTATGTGTGTGTGTCTCCCCCTCCAGACAGGACAAGCTGAAGGTCCATATGCGGAAGCACACAGGGGAGAAGCCTTACCTGTGCACGCAGTGCGGTGCGGCCTTCGCCCACAACTACGACCTGAAGAACCACATGCGTGTGCACACCGGCCTGCGGCCCTACCAGTGCTCCAGCTGCTTCAAGACTTTTGTCCGCTCCGATCACCTCCACCGGCATCTGAAGAAGGACGGGTGCAACGGTATACCATCCCGGAGGGGTCGCAAGCCACGGGTGCGAGATGCCGGCTCCCTGGAGGCCCCCCTGGGCCCCGTGGGGGCCGGTCTTGGGCCCATAGCTGGGGGGCGTGGGGGCCGGGGGCGGAGGCGTCTGGAGGTAGCCTCGGTTGCTGCAATGGTGGAGGAGGGGGCCAGGGGTGTCCTGCCTCACAGTCCACTGTCCCAGGAGAGGCAAGGCCAGCCTGGGCCCTGAGGCAGCGTGCAGGGAGGTGGGGGGGAGGTTTTGGAGGGACCAGGAGGAAGGACGCCGTCGTCTCTGCCCCGGCGCCTCCATCGACCTGGGGGAGGAGAGATAAACTAAATCACACAGATGCAGACATTTTGAGAAAAAACCTACACAAAACAAACAAAAAAAAACCCTACAACTAACTATTCCTCTATAAACCAAATCAGGGTGTCACAAAATCTAATCTCTTACGTTCCTTTTTCTTGTTTTGCTTTAGAAAACAGAGTAGACACACTCACACACACACATACATACACACATTCAGTACATTGGTTTGTCAAAGAGCAAAGAAATGCTTCAGATCACCCAACCCTGAACTTCTTGGGGGCTGTCTGTCTCTGTCTGTCCGCCTGTCTCTGTCTGTCCGCCTGTCTGTCTCTGTCTCTGTCTATCTGCCTGTCTGTGTGATGGTCAGGATACTCAGGAGAAGCAGAATGTCTCTGAGTAGAGTCTTTCAGTAGAGTCTTTCGGGGTCCCTCTGAGTAAAGTGAACAGACTTTCTGAGTAGCATATCTAAACAGTACCTATGCAGTTCCTGGACTAGATGTGGTGGATGTCAGAGGCTCACCTTCTGTGCCGTGTAACACGGCTAGGAAAACCTTCAGGTCACCTCAGGATAGCAATCCTCCCTCACACTCGCAACAGAGAGGGAGAGAGATGGAGACAGAGACAGAGACAGAGAGAGGGAAAGACAGAAGGAGGGAGATTTGTAAAAAGAAAAAAAAAGAAAAAAAAAGAAGAGAGATGAAGAGAGAAAGTCATGTTCTTATGTTGATGTAAAACGAAAGAGATATTTTCTAGAAGACAAAAAGATATAGAGATGGAGAGAGATGAAGAGAGAGATACAAACCTCTTCTCTTTTTAAAAATTCTTTTACAGACCAGAAATGTACAGTTACCATAGAAACAATATCTCCTGACTAGGGATATTATGCAAGATACTTCTCAATTCTGATGCAACATAAATGTTCTGTGTCCTTCAAACGCTCCACACAGAATCAGACAAAAGGGTTTGATGAAGTGTTACTTACTCTATGAATATATATTTTAAGAGATCTATATGGTTCAACTTTTACTGTTTAATATTGAGTCGAATCCACTCACAGGGGGGCTCTTCCATAGCAGAGTGGGGGAGGGGTATGGGGGGCTTGGGGGTCTGTGTTTATGAAGCACTACCATCATCAATGTACCCTTCTCCTCCTACCCCACTCCTACCGCAGAAATTCCAATTGATTTCCTTTTTATTTTGTCAGACTTTGTCTTAATTTTTTATTTTTCTTGTTTTCTTGTTTTCTTGTTTCTGGTTCCTTGAGTTGACTGCTTTGGGTACTTGGCACTTTGCATTTGTAAACATGTATATAAAAATGGGGGGAGGGAGAAAATGTCAGTCCCTTTACAATGCTGAGCTGTGTATGATTCCTACCTGCTTGGTTTTCCTTCTTTGGTTTAACCAGGTCGAACCGACCACTCTGAGTGGACGCAGCAACCATGGGGTAGATTGTTAGAGATACTGAACAGAGGAAGTTGTGCGTCAGAAAGATTGTTAACGTGTGGCCAGAGCGCCCAGGGTGACGCCAGATCCAATGAGAAGAAACTGTCTGCCGTTTCCACAGGAAGAGGCCAGTTTCCCCAGGAAATAGTCCGTTTCCACAGGAAATGACCATTTCCATAGGAAGTGGCCTGGTGCCAGACATATCGGGTTGCAGATTAACTCTTCACTGGTTAAGATGCAAACCGTCAGGGAGCCTGTCTGAATTTACTGAGAGGAGGAGAGGAGAGAGGGAGAGGAGGAGGAGAGGGGAGAAGGGCCATGCCCCTCAAACACGTTTTGCGTTACAGTTGAACGAGGAATGGCCAACTGAGAGAGGCTTCTAGGAAGCCAAAAGGAGTATGTAGCTGTGCTTCTTCCAGTCTGTCTGCCGTTGGGTCCAGGGAGCGCCATGCAACCTGTGTGATGAAGAGAGCAATAAAAGCCTGTCCACTTACAAAGGCCAAATACCTACACAGCTGCTGTGATGGGAGAGGGTAGGGTATGGAGGGAGGGGTGAGGGGTGAGGAGGTGAGGAGGAGGTTAAGATAGGGGGATGGAGGGAGGTTGGGTGTGGTGTGGTGAAGAGATGTAAGAGCCTTTGTTGCATTCCTTAAAGACAAATCTGTCCCTGCGCCAGCACCAAGTCCCTTTCCATGCGGACTGAAATCATATAAGACTCCCTCTCTCTCTCTCTCTCTCTCTCTCTCTCTCTCTCTCTCTCTCTCTCGCTCTGTCTCTCTCTGTCTCTCTCTCTCTGTGTCTGTCTGTCTCTCTCTGTCTCTCTCAGTCTCTCTCACCCCTAGCCCAGGCTACAGGGGATAGAGGATGACTAGCAGGCTGCCAGGGTCTTTCCAGCAGCCTCAGCAAAGTTACTCAGACAGGGAGTGCCTGTCGGTGGCGGGCAAGTTCGTGCATGCCCCATCCCCTACCTGCTCTCTACCCGTATCCACCCTCCCTCCCCTGAGGCTCGTCATAGCCTCCCTCTCCTCTCCTCCTCTGCCCACTTTCGCCCCCTAGCCTCCAACATCCCTTCTACCTTCCCCTCCTAGACCCCCTAGCCTCCTTCCAGACTCTAGACTCCCTCCCCCTAGCCTGCCACCCCGAAGCCTCCTCCCTCCCCGAGAGAAGACACAGGCCTCATCCTACTGCAGGCCTCACACATGGTGCGATTACAGCCATTCACTTACGTATATCTGGAACGCTGAACAGGATAAATACACAGGCCATCAGACTGGGTTCAGAACAGCCTTCCTCCTCCCTAGCCTCCCACCTTCCTTTCTCCTCCAGTCTCCCTCCAGCCTCCTACCCCTTAGCCTTCTTTCCTCTTGCCTCCCCCCTTGCCTCCTCCCTCCTCCTCGCGTCCCTTTTCCTATCAGCACAGAGGGGAGCCTTGACCTCACTGCTGGCTGGTGGGAGACTAAGAGAGAGAGAAAAGACAATGGAGGAGGGAGAGTGTTGGACTTGTGTAAAAAGGGAGAAAGTGGGAGAAAGAGGTGGGAGGTATTTTTTAAAGTGGGAGAGAGGGCTTGATGCTGAGAAAACCTGAAGCTCCTCCACCTTCACTGCAGCTGTGTTTGAGAATCAGTACTTTTGCACCTTACAGGAGAGACACAGGTCCTGAAAGCACTTTGATACTAAGCAGGGCACTTTGGTCAGAGAAACGGGTACTTTGGAACAGACAGCCACCGGCAGACCACTGAGTTTGTGGATGGTGTTTCGTTTTGTTCAATTTTTGACGACAAGCTGCCAAAAATATCAAGAAATGTCAAAGGCGTTTCAGATCTCAGACAGAAGCCAGATGGGTTCACAAACGTGTTGGGTTTTGTCATCTTAAAAAAAATCTTAAAGAAAAATACATCCCCCATGTAACTGATTGCACTTGAAATTCGATTTGATCTCAAGATCTGGATGTATTTATTCATGTCTTAATGCAAAGGTGGTGGTGGTGGGGTGGGGGGTATTGAGCAGAGGAGCTGGGCGTGGAATGTGTGTGTGTGTGCATGTGTGTGTGTTTGTGTGTGTGTGTGGCTGGAGGGTCTCAGGAAAAGCCTGGATAAACAAACTATATCTAGTCCCATCTGTTCACCAGCCTCTCTCCAAGAATCTGATATTAACAAAGGAATACCACACACACATTTATGTACACACTGACACACGCATACACAAATACACTGACGTACACGTACACATGCAAACACCCGCATACACACAAACTCACAGAGAGAGAGAGAGAGTCTTGCACAGTCTTTATTACATCTACTGTCCAATTCCGATTTACATGCAATGCAGATACAAAAAACAATTCCGATGTAAAGCTGATTCCCAACCTGTGGATATCCAGACTGAGTCCCCTCCACGCCCCACCCCCAGCTCCTCCTCACTGTACCCAGGCTCCCTTGCACAGCACAGCGTGTTGAATCTGACCAACATCCACTTGAGTTCACATTCCCTCTCTGTTTGTCATTACTGAACTGTGGAGGCAGAGGTGTTTAGATGGAGACAGACCCCCTCCTTATGTGTGTCCTTGTTTTCTTTAAGACAACAAATGTTGGCTCTGCAGCTTACTGGTTCGTTGTTGTTGTTTTTGTTTTCGAACTAACTTGATGGTTCTGTGTGTGAGGGTCTTTGCGGGGGCGCGGTGCTTTCTGAGATGAATCGTTGTGGGAGAGGGATGGGCTGAGAGCCTGACAGCACTGGAAGGGTGCTTTTCGCTGAGACAGCAAGAGTTTGCACTAAGTACATGTCCTTGTCCGAGGCCAGGGAGGAGCCCTCCGAAAAGCCTGGAGGTTTCCCTGTGCACAGGGATGTGTGTGTGTGTGTGTGTGTGTGTGTGCGTGTGTGTGTGCGTGTTTGTGCGTGCGTGTGTGTGTGAGTGTACACACACTCCACGACTTAACGTAGAGAGTCCATCCAGTACCCTCTCAGACTTAATCGTGTACATCTTGTCTTTAGTTACCAAAGCAGGCGTCAGACTTGTATAAAGAGTCATTGCACATTTGAGTTACCAGTCTCACTAAATATTCCACAGCATCCCCCAAAAAACACACATACCCAGGGGCTCTTGGAAAGAGCTTGGATCAAATCCACATGTAAGTTGTGTAACAACAATACTGAAAACAATCATTCAGACCCTATTTATTGATGCCACCTCTGGGAGGTAGCTTAGATAGACCCAACATTTATAAACAGTTTTAGCCAAGCCTGGCCTAGTTTAGCTTGGTCTATCCTAGACTAGCCTTGCCTATTTTAGCTTGAGTTCTCCTTATCTATGTTAGCCTGGTTTATCTTAGCCTAGCCTATGTTAGTCAAGCCTATCTTAGCCTGGCCTAGCCCGCGGTCAGATTCCCCCAGGTCACTGTTATTCTGCCAAGATGAGAGGACGGTGTCTCTGTTTCCTGGACCTACAACCTGTCTTTTAAAATTGGCACTATTCTTCTTTCTTCCATTTCTGAAGTTTTTTATTTTTCAAGAAGTTAAATGAAAATGTTTCTGTCACTGAAAACAAAATAACAACTTACCAATGATAACCAGGAAGCAGGATATGGCTGGGTTTTGCTGTCATGTGCGTTGGTGTTGTTAGAACTTGCCTGACTTGCCTGACTGAAGCACAACAGGAGAGGCTGGCTGATGCAGTACAGAGCTACCCACAGCACAGCACTAGCACAGCCATCCCTGGGCTGGGCAGAGGCCCTTCAGAGGGGCTCTTGTGTGGGCCTCTCTGTCTCTCTCACTGGGGTCTCTGTCCAGAAGGGCTTTGTTTGCACTTGGGGTCCCTCTCAGACTATCAGGTACACTGGTTTGCACAAGTGGGGGGTTCAGGGCCAGGGAGGGGGGAAGACAGGGAATGGGGAGGAGGGATCAGGGATGCTAGGAGAGGGACCGGCGGACCTATCAGATGCTGTGCTGTGTGATAGTGCCAGTTGATTGGTCTGCCCTGCTGTGTTTCTGGGGTCAGAGGTCACGGGTAACAAAGAGGGGAAGGTGGTTTGATAGCAGAACACACCTACGCAGAGGCGGCAGAGAGATACGAAGGGTTGGAGGAAGGCAGGGAGGGAGGAAGGAGAAGGGGTGTGAGCGCTCCAACCCAATAATGGAAACATTCCTAACTTCAACACATGATTCCCACTTTCAGAATCTTCTGGTTTTGCGAGGAGGAGAGGAAAGACCAGTGTGCGACAGGAGAACCATCCGGCTGTCTAAATGCTGCGTGGTTCTGTCTGTCTTCTCCTCCTCTCCTCCTCTGAGCCGGGACAGACAGACGGACAGCCCGTCTTAGCTTCTGCGATTGTAACAAAGCACTTTGCAAAAAGGCCATCTGGAAATATTGTGTGCTGTCAGTTCACGGTTATGGTTATTATTGTTGCTATTCCTGTTCTGTTCTCTTTTTATGGATGATTATTTAAATGCAAATTCTACATGAAAATTATAAAAGACTTGAATATTTTATGTTTTGGGTTGACGTCTTTGTGTGAGAGAGTTATCTATATCATCTGGTAAGGAAAATAGTAGAAGATCTCACCTGGTAGATGTACACCTGGTAAGCCATCTGCCACTAACAGCATCAAATATAACATCAGCAGAATATGTTGTTGAGGACACATAAAATGTGTCATTTGACGTGTTTGACTTCATCCCTTACACGGACCTTGGTCTAGAATGTTCCAGACAGGCTAGAGAACAGTGGTCAGTGAGCCTTGTGGAGATGAACAACTGATTGTGGGAGAGGCAAAGTAATGACCAAAAATTGTAAAGAGAAGTTTATTTTTTATTTTTTATTTTACTGAATCCGTACAGCTATTGGCAGGAAGTGATTGGACAATTTAAAATGAGGGCAGCGAAATAAAGCTTGATACAATATTTTGTATGCAAATAAAACTAATCTTCATGGAGAGTAAGACGGATAGCTATTCCTGCAGGGCGTCAGTGATTATCAGCTAGCATTAGCGTTGGCATAAGCGTTAGCATCATTATTAACGCTAGCATGGACTGCAGAGCGCTGTTACTCTGGGATTAGTCCTGGGGCAGCAATCATGACCATGTCTCTGGTGTGTGAGTTGGGGGGGGGGTTGGTAATGGTTGAGAATTGAGAATTTGCACTTTTGTCTCTGAAAATAAGATGTATTGTATGTGAGACCACTAAATACACAACGTCTAAAATCTTGTAATTCCCTATTATGTTTGTTTCGATTTTTGTTCCTTTTTTTTCTTTCTTTTTTTATGTTTGCAAAACATGTGTGGCGTCCTCGTTTAAAGATCTTTCTATTAAAAATACAATGGTTGTTCTGGTCTATTTAGTCCTTGCATTTAAACACAACAAAGTGCATATGCGTCTGTGTATGTGTCACACTCCTGCACTGAGTCTGTTCACCTTTACACTGAAGATGGATTTTCTGTGCGCTTCATGCAGGGACACAGAAACGTCACGAGGGGGCAGTGTTCTGTCTATAATGGCCCTGTGTTGCACGGCACTGGGAGCAGATCAGGGAGGAGTTACTACAACTGCGCTGTTTAGCTGCTGCATGGTCACACATAAGACAGACAGACAGACAGACACACAGATAGACACACTGATGCAGCCAGAGAGCTAGAGAGTCACATTCGGACGATATCCTTGCATAGCTTCTATAATGCTTTCTTGCATTTGCATGAGTGTGAGTAGGGGCTTCGGTCCCTGTATTGGACTATGGATGAACATAAATGCGTTGTACTTCACTGCGGGTTTGTTATGTTGAACTGTCTGCCTGCCTGCGTGCCTGCCTGCCTGCCTTACTGTCTGTGTGTCTGTGTGTGTGTGTGTGTGTCTGTCTGTGTGTCTGTCTGTCTGTCTGTGTGTCTGTCTGTCTGTCTGTCTGCAGGTGACAATCTGTCTGTCTGTCTGGCGATCTGGCTGTCCCTCCAAGCCATCTCATAGGATCACTGAGGGCATGTGACATCTTATTAACTCCACTCTTGTCCCCATTCAAATGTCCTCAGATGGCATCACGCACACATGCATGTGCAACCACACACGCACACTCACATACTCACACAGACATACACTCACAGGATTGTATGAGCAGTATGGTGGGGTCTGTCCTGTTCCGCTCACGACAACATGCCTGGGAGCTGCGGCTGTTTCTGGAGACACGTCTGCTGTGTGTGTGTGTGAGTGTATGTGTGTGTGTGTGCATGTCTGTCAATTCATCCCAAGGTAGATAGGCCCCCTGCTGCTGAACAATGAACACTCGGAAATGTGCTCAATGTTGTGGGGGGGCAGGGAGAGGAGGGGAGGGCGCCTCGATTGAGCTGAACACAACTCCCTCCAGCGACTGGTCCCCTCGAGCTGTCTGTCCCAGTGGTGGGGAGTGTACGGGTGAAGATGTGTGCGTGTGTATGGTGCACCTCTGAGGTGTGTCTGTCTCCCGGCGGCCATATTCCGACCAGTATCCAAGTGTGGCAAAACAAAAGTAATGACATATAATTACACATGCATGTGTCTGTAGGACGTGTGTTCTTCCTTAAGGCGATAAGAGACGTTGACCTCTCAACTGTGCTCCCTGAACACTCTCTTCTTGCCTCCAGCCTGTCTTTTGGTCTTACCTATCTCCCTCCCACCCTCCTCTCATTTTTCGTTTTCAACAGGAAGGCTGGGTGTAGGAGGGAGGGTGAGGTGGGAAAGGGGGAGGCTTGCAGGGGATGGGTGAGGGAGGGGGGAGGCAGGGCGGGAGAGGACAGGGTTGAGGAGAGGGTTGGTGAAGGAAGAGGGGTGATGCTGGGAGGCTGGGAGGCTAGCCTCTAGCTCTCCCTGCTCCCCCGAGAACAAGGCTGAGCTGCCTTTAAACCACTGCGGCACTGAACCCCTGCAGTCATTAATATGCAAAAATGCAAATGAGAAGGTAATTAAGAACGGTAGCTCTCTGGAGACTCTTTGATTGCTAATGAATTCTAATCTGCAAAGAAAAGGGGGGAGGGGAGAAGAAAAAGGATGAAAGGAAGATGAGAAAGAAAATACAAGAATAAGGCTCATTTTGGGGAGTTTTTTGGTACTTTGCGGAGGTAGTAGTAAAACTGAGGATTAGAAAGACATATGCTGTATATACTACATACATGTTGTCTATACAGATAAAATGCATTTGCAGACAACACCATAGCTTATGCACCCTACTCAGGCCTGGATGAGAATAATAATAAAATTGAAAATTACAATTATTAAAGAATATTTACAGTGGGAAGGTTATTAAAACGTCAGGTCATGATAGTGTGCTGAGGACTGAATGCTGGTTTAAACAGACAGACAGACAGACAGACAGACAGACAGGCAGGCAGGCAGGCAGGCAGGCAGATAGACAGACAGACACAGACTGAGGGACAGGCAGACAGGCAGGAAGTAGCTAAGCAGAGAGTGTAGTGAGTGAAAAAAGAGGTATTGAGAGACACGAGTGAAAAGAGAGGTATAGATCTGGGTCTGCAGCAGCTGTCTTGTGGCGTGGGGGGGAGATGTCATTTCAACACTTTTGTGAGCTATAACACCCCCTACCACCTCCACACACACACACACACACTGGCACACACTCAAGCTTGCCCCTTCACACACACACACACACACACACACACACACACACACACACACACACACAGTGGTGTTATTGTTGTTCCAGTGCTCCCACGACACCAACAATCTCTGTCTCCCTCCCCCACATTCACATCTATCTCCTTTCTCTCCCTCTCTCCTAACCCTCCACCTCTCTCCCCCGTTTCCCTTTCTCCCCCTCGGTCGCTATCTCTCCCCCAAACACACATTCATCTCTCTCTCTTTTCTCTCTCCCATCCCCCTCTCTGGCCCTCCCCCTCTCGGCCATCCCTCCCTCCTTTTCTCCTCTGTCTCTCTCTGCCCAGAGTTTTTCTGACATACCTTCCAGAATTGACTTAGAGTCAATTCAACAACTGATCTGATTCTGATCATGTGACTCTCCACACACCTCCCACTCAGTTTAAGATCTCTCTATCGTCTCCAGCAAGGAACAAGAGAGCAAAGAGGGAGAGAGAAAGAAAAAGAGAGAGCTATTATACGGTCAGAGCTTTCTGCCCTTCTCTGTCTTTGTGTCTCCGTCTGTATTTCTTTCTTTCTCCATCTCTTTGTCTACCTCTGTTGTTCCCCTCTTCTGGCTCCCTCTAGTCTAATTCTCTCTCTTTCTTTTCCTCTCTCTCTCTCTCTTGAAAGTAATCGTATACTACTTAAATCACTCCTGGTGAGCACATCTCACCCTCTTTCGGACTCCCTCTCCCTTCTTCCTGCCTCTCTGCTCGGTGCTGGAGCTTGGATGGTTGTGCTTGGGTAAACAGGAAGTGTGTGACTTGTTGACTACCTGGTTGACGGGTGCATAACAGGGGAGACCCTGTCACTGTCTCCTCCATGATGACTTTTCAGGATGGCCAAGGGGGGAGGGTGGGAGGGAGGAGGTTAACTTAGAGACATGGAGCTGGACAACAACTCAGCGTCTCTCTTCTGAACAGTTTGATATACTTTCAGTGTGTGGCGGTCAGGTTCGATCCTTGAGATGTATGGTCCATGCCCTAAGGTCTGGGAGAGATCTCAGGGTGGCGGTGAGGATATGTGTATGTGAAGATATGCGTGTGTGCGTTTGTGTGGGACAATACGGGGGGAGTTGGTGCGTGTGCACATGTGTGTGGGGGGAAGGATTGCATCACTCTAGTGTATGTGTGGACACAGTGTTCCTCCGCCTGTCAGCAGCTCCAACCTGCTGGACTATGAGAAGGTGTGGCGTCTCTTCATTTACTCAAACAACCTCTTCACCATCCCACTAACAATTCAACCTTGCTGCTCTCTCCCTCTGTGAGTAGACACTGAGAGAGAGAGAGAGAGAGAGAGAGATAGCGAGAGAGAGAGAGAGAGAGAGAGAGAGAGAGAGAGAGAGAGAGGAGGGCCAAAAGAGAGAGAGAGGGAACTCTACAGGAGTCGGTTTACCCAGAGCACAGAGACCACAACAGTCTGATAGATTGACACCCCCCACCACCCCAAGCCTGGTTCTCACAGACCCAGAACACAGGCACACTGCCAACACTCCCAACCAAGCCTTCTCACACTAACCCACATTGGACGCAGGCTTCAGGGGGGCAAGAAGGCATGAATCATGGCCTGTCTGACTGCTGGAGGAGGAGGGGGAAGTGGATGTGGGGGAGGGTGGGTGGGAGGAGAGGAGGAGGAAGGCCATGTTCAGCCTGAACTCACCCCCAGCACTCACGGCCACCAGATCTGACCCTAGCTGGTGGGTAGGTGTCGGGGTTAGCTCTACTGTCCCAGTTAAATAATGGAGACGGATTATCTTGGGTCTGTAAATTGAAGTGAGATGAGGGGAGAAGTGTGGTTTGTGTGGGAGGGAGGGAGGTGGGAGAGATGGGTGAGGTAGGACTGGAGGTGGGGGAGGCGGGGGAGGTGGGGGAAGGGAAGTTGTCATGACCTAGTTTTGTCTCTGATCATCACCGTGTGTGAGTTGTGGAGATGAGGAGGACTGGAGAGATGGAGGGATGGAGGTAGAGAGGTGTGGATAGATCCTTGGAGGGATGGAGTGGTGGAGGGAATGGAGAGATGGAGGGGTAGCAAAATGGAGTTGGAGAGATGGGAAGGTGGAGGGATGGACGGACGGAGGGACGGAGAGACGGACTGACAACCCTTCTGGACAACATAACAAAACAACAAAACCCAACATGGAACACAGAACCCCCTTGACAGTGCATGGCTCCTAGTACCCCCCACACCCCCACGAGGACCTCCCTCCAGGCCCATCCATTATTGATTAGATAAACACATCTAGAACCGCATAATAACGTGCACTGCTAATGAACAATTACTGCTTACATGAATGTGCTTGCATCGAAATATTTGTGCGTAGATAAATATTTCATTAATTTCCACAAATATATGAGCGATTAGCAGCGATGTGCTAACCATATGCTAATTCAGAGGCTGGGCATCTGGTATTGAGTTCAGAGCAGAGGGGCGGGGAAGGGGGACAGTGTCCTAGGGGCATGGGTGACTGCTAGTTTCTCCTGATTATTGTGTTCATCTCATATCATGAAACCCCCTTCTTGTATTTCATGATACTGTATGACAGTGTTGGATGTGGTCCTCTGTTTTCCCTTCCAAGAAAAAAATGCTATGGATTCCTGTAGCCTAATCTGTACAATTAGCCTTCATTTAGCTGTAGTATGTATATAGCATTAGCTGTTATACAGATCTAACCTGCTGTCGATAGCATTAGCATACATGTAGCAAATGGAGGTAAACCACTGTACAAAGCATAAGCTTGCATACAGGATGTGGACCCAGAAGGTACTACCTATCAGATGCCTGTAAATAGCATTAGCCTGTATGAGGGTGTAACCCAATGCATTTACACGTACAATGTGAAACACATTACTGTATGTACTGCAGCATTACTTTGGTATTTGGTATAAGACTAGAGAGAGTCTGGTGTGTTAAAACATCTCCAAAACCTTAACCTCAACAAAGGAAGCTTACCAACAGCACAAGAACTCCTCTTCCTTTCCAGAAACACTTCACCTGTTCCTCCTTCGTCATCCGACCTCCGACCCTGATCGCTCTTTTCTCTCCTTTATTCCCCACATCCTATGTTTCCCTCCACTCCACGGCTCTCAGTATTTCTTCTCTCCCCCTCCCTCCCTCTCTCTTCTTCTCTGTCTCTCTCCCCATTTTCTTTCTTTCTTGCTCTCTCTCTCCTCCTTCCACTCCCTATTCCCTCCCTCTCTTCTTCTCCAGTCTTTCTGGCAGGCAGGCTGCCCTTGTATATGCTCTCCATGTCAGCCCCAGCTGTTGCTACAAACGAGTTGGAGGCCTTACAAGCCTCTCTGAGAACACAGACAACGGCACCAATCTTACCCACGGCCCAACCGAGATCTGCCTATGTGGTTGAAAGAAGAAAATTCTCTCATGCAGCCAGTTGCTCCCTTTTATTTTTTACAACAAGCATGAAAACGAATCTGTCAGAAGCTCCTTTTTTTGAATTATGAATGATTAGCCCGTTCTTTCCTTCAAAATTCTGAATGAAAGAGTCTGTTTATTTTGGGCAGACGAATGAACGGAGGCGCCTGTGCCTTTGACGGCTTTCTGATGCTGTTGTTTTCCTTTCTACTGTGGGATGTGTTATGCGTGTCTGTGGAGGTATTTACGGCCCATGTGTGTGTTGGTTCCAGGCTCCATTCCTGCTTCTGCACTCAGGCTGTGGGACTAATTAATGCTGCCTTAATGCGTCGATCTTCCACAACCTTTATTATGGAATTAGCTCCTTGCTGTATAGCTATAAGGCTTATATAGCTAGGCCTTTATAGACCAGGATACATGCCTTTACATTGGCTGCATTACATAATATGTAACATTAGGCTATATCATAAATGAGTGAATTAGAATCAGCTTTATTCGCCAAGTCTGCACAAACAAGGAATGTACTATGTCAGGAAGGTGCACAAATAAGAGTTTTAAATATAAAAAGTAGAAAACGTAGCAAATGTACAAATTAGATTAGTAAAACATTTCAATTACTGATCATTAATCTAATTGTTTAATTCACATTGAATGCTGAATTTTTAATTTCGAATTTTCAGAATGTTTGTTATTATTTTATAAATTTGTAGAGAAGTCTTCAGACTTCAGCCACAACTACAGCACTGCTTGTGTTCTGTTGGGGAACCATCCTGCGCGCGCAGAACTCCCTCCTTAAAATAAGACGTTAGTGCGCTCAAGCTTTTGATCGAGATGTTTAAGGACATATAAAATGATGTATTTAAAATGTTTCATATTGTGTGACGTGAGTGTCTTGAAGAATATGCCTTGATTGTGAAAACTTAAGAGCTCTCCTTCTCCCCCTTCCCCCCCTTTCTCTCTTTCTGTAGCGCAGTTTCTACCCTCCCCCCACTCCCATCGTCTATCATGGTGATCCTCGTATTCTGTGAATCCCGTAGCATATTCTCCCCTTCCCAATCGCTCCTCTCAGTTTCATTCTGAACCGAGAGCCGCGAGACATGGAAACATTATTTTGTGTTTCACGTCCGTGTTTTACACTCTGTGCAAAAGCTGCTTGAACATAACGGCGTGGTGCACTCAAAACAACAATTGCGGGAGATCGTACCAACCAAGGCAATAAAATGATGTCAGAGGGTACGCCGAAGCCCCCCTCTTCCAGCCTCCTGAGCACACAGCGAAAGCAAGCGTCACCGTGAGGGAGGTGTCTTAATGTGCCATTCGGGATCACCTATTTGCTATCAGGGCTGTCAGTTATAAACACGAGCTTTACTATTGGTCATTTTCTTTAGGATTTATCATTCCATCTCGTGAAGCAGCAGTTAATCGCAGCTAACTTTCCTGCCATAACCTTCCGCCAAAACGCATAGTCCGACAGATGTTGTTTTATTTTGAAGTGTACGCGTTAATTGCCTAAGTGAAAGGTCGTCCGTACCGCAGATAAATTATTTCCGTTCGTTACGGTTATGCTGCTTTTATTGTCCGAAAGGAAAACTCACATCTAGCTAGGCGTTTGAAATTGGACACTCCTGGCTTTGAGGCCCTTATTCTGCGCGTAGGGATACGTTGTTGCGTCTGACAATGTGTAGCGAGGTGGTGAAGATGTCTAGTAGAAGAATGAAATCCGCTCAATTGTAACAACGAAAAGGAAGACGTGAGATTAATAACTATATTGTTTGCATACATACTTGGTACATTTTTATCAATGACGCGGGCAGCCCATCTAAACCAGGTCTACCACGCGTGAGGCAAACAGCTACTGTGAGCCAATGCTTCAGGGGTTGAGGCAGAAATTCTCTTGAAGTTTTATGTTTTTTCTCCATTCGAGAATCAGCCTTTCTTTTTACTGTTGGATGCCAGACATTTGAAGAAGAAAGGTAAAAATATGTCTCTTTCACTCACAATTTGTAAATTGCGTAATGTGATAGTGATGGTTTTGATGAATTGTAAGAAATTTGGACTTTTCTTTTGCGATTTTCAAAAGTTTTTGGGAATGTGTAGTTGAAGCGGGGGGATGTAAGTTTTTGTCTGGTTTGGAGGTGGTGAGGGCAGCCAGCTTCAAGTGTGTGATGGTCGCACCGACTGTGGAGACGCAAGGAAACTACCCCTTTGTTCACTGTAGGGATGTTAGGATTTAAGGCTTGAATAGCTCGTTTTGAGCACACCTCGCCTCGTGTTTGGGTGGCTAGGCTTTCCCAGTCCAAACTGGCACGTTAGGTCATTGAGATCGCCTCAGATATGTAGTTGCTGGCAAATAACCTAATGTTGATGGTGGGCTTTATCAACTTCTGTTTCGACTTGTCCCCCTTTCCAGTTAGTGGTTTACAAGTAGGCTACTTTGCCACGTAAAGTTTCCTTTTAACATCTAGTCGTAGGAACCCCCACCATGAAAGGTTTTGCGTTTGGTCACAGGCTAGACTTTTTTATTTTATTGCACATTTGGCAGGAAATTCCTCATTCCCCAACCCCCACTACCTCCCCCCTCCTCTCCCAACTCTCTCTAATGCTCAACTCCAACCTTGAGTTGAAATGGTCATTCAAAGGAAGTTCAATATTTATTGCACGGGCCTTCCTTTGGTTCGAAGCATTGGGACAATTAGCCATGCATGCCACATGTTTTGTAACCCAATTTTTTACCGTCTTTTTTTCCCCCTTCAAGAATGGGACGGTCTATTTAAACAGGGCCTTCCTCTTTCAAGATTGGGATATGAAACGGTTAGTTTGCAATTTATTGGACGACAAGTAAAATTCCACGATATAGTGTAGTCTATCGATGATTTTTGTCTGGATCTAGATGTTGTTTAATACGACATGGTTGGATGAGTTTCACAACTAGAAATGAACACTGAAATAGGGAGAAATGGAACGGCAACACCGTTACCTCAACACCCCTAGACAATTCTTTAAAAAAATGTCTCAGAAATATTTCCCGCAGTTGTTTAAATCCGGTCCACACGACGTTTGTATTCAATTATTTTTTGTCTTTCGCTTTTGAAGCAACTGTTGCTTTTGTATGCCTTTTTAGCACGAACGTTACCTTAAATATTTATTAATAGGTCATTCACATAGTAATCCAATTATTCGTGGTAAATGTAGTTTTGGCCTGTCAGTATTAGCCTATAGTTGTGTTCAATGATCACTACACTCTCATTTCGCCATCGTTGATTTATCGTTTCGGTGAAAATGTTAGCAACTGGACTTTATATCATAACGGAAATCCGCCCTTAAAATTACATTCTGTATGTCCACATTATATTGTGGATTGACCAGGCTCCTCGCCTTGTATTAGAGGAAAAGGTTTTGACAAAGAGCCCTTTAATCCGTTTCCTACTATTGATCGCGCCGTCGGAAGTCGAAGATGCTATTCAGCTGTCTTTTCCACGCAACGCAATGGAATTACCTCTCCGACTTAAACAATTGAGGATTCGTGTAAATTCAAGTTAGTTTTTCAGTTTGCCCAGTGCTTCACCAAAAGTGTTGTAGGGCAGTACAGTTTGTTTACACACGAAGCTACGTGTTATATTTGTTCTCTCAAGGTTAGATTAGTTAACCCGCTCTGTTAAGAGCTTGGAAATGACACTTCTGTAGCTGTCTGTAATGATCGGTTCCCTGGGCTGCAACACAGCAGGGTTTCTGAGTGTTTCTGCACCCTTCAAGGAATTCTCATGTTGAGTTCCCCCCCCCCTCCCCTGCTGTTGTCCTGAACACCTCAACCTTGTAATAGCCAAGGGCTTATTTCCACTGTTGTCCCAGATGAGACAGAGAACGAAAGTATCTCTAGGTGACAGCGTGGAGTGTGTTTTTCTGTATTTTCTGGATGTCTGAATGCAAACACTCTGATCTACACTAAACTGTCAGGCTGATGTTTATGGTGGTGGATTGAAGCAGTTGATTACAGCAAATAGCTTGAGTAGCGAGCGATGAGATGTGGTCAAAGAACACCACCTGTTGGTCTCCTCACTGCTCTGCCTGCCTCTAGTACCTCACTGCTCTGCCTGCCTCTAGTACCTCACTGCTCTGCCTGCCTCTATTACCTCACTGCCTCTATTACCGCCTGCCTCTAGTACCCTGCTGCTCTGCCTGCCTCTAGTACCCTGCTGCTCTGCCTGCCTCTAGTATCTCACTGCTCTGCCTGCCTGTAGTACCTCACTGCACTGCCTGCCTCTGGTACCTCACCCTTTCTCTAGTACTTCTAGTTCTTAACATCAGAGATCTTTCTCTGATAAGTGCCAGAAGGTTTCTTCTAGTCCTCTGCCTCAGCCCTTGTCTGGGAGTCTGGTTGTAATACAATGTTACTATTGCTGATGTTAACATACAGACATACAGTAACATAATGTTTGCTTGCAGATATACAGTCATTTACTAATGTTAGGTGACAGGCAGTGATGGACTAATAGCACACAGATATACAAAAATGTAGCCTACTATAGTAAACATACAGATGTACTAATATCAACATACAGATGCACTAATGTTGCTGTCTCACACATGCATCCTGGGCTGCACCTCCAGTAATATCATAATGGTTTTTTTTGGTCCCTCTTGTGAATAAGAGTCCACTTTGGTCTAAACTTTCACGTCAGTAATTGTTACCTTCCTTAAGCTACTGTGTTTTGCCCGTGTTGTAAGGGACAGTAATACGCCCATACTTGTGGCCTGATTGGGAGGTATCATTTAGCTTTCATTCAAAGCTACGTACAGGAAGGAGGGATTTGAACAGGCAACCTCTTGATCTACAGCCAAGTGCTCTCTGCGCACCCCTCCTCTATGTTGGGGTGTCTTTGATGCCAAGATGGCCTCCTCTACCTCTGTAAACAAAGGGGGAGACAGACGAGGGAGGAAGGAGAAGTGAAGGGGAGGGGGGAGTGGACGGACGTTGAGGATGAGACTTGAGGCGTGTGTGTGTTTGCGGGAGGTGTGTGTGTGTGTGAGTGCATGGTGTGTGTGTTCCCACCCACTCACCCAAACCCCCCTTGATGGTTTGAGAAGTTTTGATGTCACTGAATGTACCATACCAATGTGCTAATAACTGCTGTTTAACACCTCAAATGCAAGAACGTTTTCATCAGAGTGGATTCCTTTTTGCAGCCCCCCCCCCACCCCATGTTGTTGGCTCCTTTGATTCAGTAGAGCCCAGTTATAGCTTGCATATGTGCACAATCGGCTGGAGACTAGCTAAGAACTTTCTTCCCCATCTCAATCCTCATGTTCCTCAAATGCAAGTATCGGGAGGGAGCTCAGTGGTTAGAGCACTTGACTTCAGATCCAGATGTTAAAATCCATCTCTGTTACGTTGAATAAAGGTGTCGGCTGAAGTGAATGGTACATACGTACTGATGGCCCTGTATCTTTTCGATTTCCATTCTCATGTCACCTGTATGAGAGAGAGCTAGCCTCAGGTCTGCTGGCAGACAGCGCAGCCTGCTCTGTTTACGTTGAACATTTTCACCTATAATTCACTTAGTGGACGCTTTCATCCAAAGCGTCGCACAAATAGCATGCGTGGAACGTACACCAGAGAATCAATGATCAGAAGGGAGTTGTTCAAACAGTATCTCGGTGGTGGTCAGACTCAAGGACATGGTCTGTATTTACCTCGCAAAAGAAACCACATCAATGCCAGCAGGCACAGCGGGCGAAATAACACCCCAGTGCAGCAATAACAAACGACTCCATTACACCAGCTAGCTCGTTCAGGTATGGTGAACCATTGGGTGAGACCGTAGTCCCAATTCCTCAACTACAGTCCTGCAATAACGTCTCCCTATTCCAGAAGTGCGTAGCACCAGTGTAGCAGTGTGTGTGTGGTCTCTGGCTCGTCTAAGTCGGTGTGTGCTGAATCTCTCTCGTAGGGTTGATAGACTGAGGGGCATGCAGCAGCACCAGAGAATGGCTGCAGTGGGAACTGACAAGGAACTCAACGACCTCCTGGATTTCAGCGCGGTAAGACAGAGGGGAGCTAGGACCATGGGGATAAGGGATGGATGTGGGGGAGGGAGGGGTGGGTAGGAGGACGGGGGTGTGAGAGAGAGGGGACCAGGTGTGGGAGAGAAAGGAGGGGAGGTTAAAGGAAGTGGGGAAGGAGGGGGAATGATGGTTTAGGTGAGGAAACTAGACTAGAGTGGGCGGGCGGGGGGGCTGGAAAAAGAGGGAGCTAGGACCCGGGGCTGCTCGGCTGGGAAGGGAAGGAGGGTTGGAGAGGGGACCAGGTGTTGGTGAGGGAAAGAGAGAAAGCAAGGCAGAGAGGGAGGTAGAGAAGGAGAAAGAGTGAGCAAGAATGGGTTGGGGGTCTGGAAGCAGGCGAGGGGGGGGGGGGGGAAGGGGAGCGAGGCAGGGAGAGTGTGGTTCTGTTACATTTCTCCACATTGACTGCACGCTACAGTACATGCCCTCAGTGTTCCACACATGGGCTTGCTGGGCTGGAATCCAAGCTGGCCGTCACATTCTAGAGCCATGGCATGACCAGCCTACCATAGCTCCCCTCCATCGCTCATTCCTCCATCTTGTCATCCCTCCATTTTTACATCCCTCCATTGCTCATCTCTCCATGTTGACGTCTCTCCATCGCTCACCCCCCCCCCCCATCTCAACATCAATCTCTCCGTCCCTCGTCCATTCTTTTCCTCCCTCCTTTCTAAACCTCAGCCAGTCCACCTGGGTACCAGAGATGCAGTGAAGCGAACCTCCAGCCTCTCTGCTGCATCGCTGGGTTCAGGGTGTCATGTGACTGTGTTTCCCTCTGTCCCCCCTCACCATTCCTCTTTGTCCAGATATTATTTTGCGCTCAGTTAAAGTCCTATTCCACAGTTTTGAGCCTGTCCCCAGATCCTCTACCTGTGTTTCTAAGCATGGCTGTGAGAAACAACTCCTCGTCCGGTTCCTTAGGCTGTGGTTTAGGACTTGGTGTTTTTTCATCTTTGTAACCATAGCGTTTCATTTTCATAACGTAGTGTTTCATCTCCATAACCTTGTACTGATTGAGCGTCTGGCTCCAGCCTACTGAGAAGCTGCAAGATGGCTGCCGCTCTCTGAGGAAGGCTAGCCTGAGCGCAGCCTGATAGTGTTGCATCGTGGGAGATGTAGTTCCCATTCGATGACTGAGACTGACAGCTTGTGTCCTGGTTGAGACGGTCGCGGTCCCTCCTCTCCGGTGCTTTTCCTGAGTTCACATATCCTCAGTTTTGCTTATTTTTTTAGCTTTGAGTTGATCTTTGTCTTGGAGGGAGACTGGACTGACCAGAACTATCTCTGAATCCTGTGAGTGTGTGTCTGTGTGTTTTTTTCTGTGAGTGTATGCGTCTGAAAGCGTGATGGCACTGACCAATCCCTTCTCTCCTTTGCAGATGTTTGCACCGCCTGTAGCCAATGGGAATAACCGTAAGACGACACTGGCCAGCAGTCAGTTTGGAGGATCAGGTGAGGCTCCATGTTTGTGTGTTTGTTTTGTGTTGCTGCAAGCTGGATCTGGGCAGCAGCTGCTCGCCCTGCTCCATCACACGTACCGCATGACATCACACACAGAGCCACGGCGATGAGGCGTGCTCATGACCAGAATGAGGGTAGTCTTTTTCACGCGGGACGGGAGAGCTGTCGATCTTCTCGCTTCTTCTCTCGTGTCCTTCATCCTGAAGCGTTGCGTCTTCCATTGTGTGCAGTTCTTCATCAGGGTTTTAGTGAATGGGTGCCTGTTCCAGTAGAGCGCAGCTTTAGATCCAGCCCTCTGGGCTCTGTCTTCATCTCCCTGCCAAGCAGGGAATAGCCTGGGTGCTTCTCAGTCAGATCAGTTGAAGCCCTGGCTTTGTGAGTCTCTCCTCCGGAAGGTTCTGCAACGTTCTAAAACCCTCCTCCTCTGAATGGTGTCTTCTAGAACCCTCACTCTCGAACAGATCTGTTCTAGAACCCTCTATTCTCAGCCAGCCTGTTCTAGAATGTTTGTCTTGTTTCTAGAACCCTCCTCACCACCGCTATCACCATGCCAGTGTGGGAGGTTGGCTCCATTTCTTCTCCTAGGGTTTCTGCACCCGAATGGTCGTGGTTCTGAATGTCAGAGGAAAGAAAACGAGAGGAAGGGGGGTGGCGGCTTACAGATTTGAAACAACCTACCCCCTCCACACTTCCACCCCGACAGGGCTGGCCTCTCTCCCACTGATGAGCAGGAAATGGCTCACGCCTCAGACAATGACAGCCCCCCCCCACATGCACACACGCACACTGATGCATACATACACACACACCCACACCTCGGTTCCACTCTCACACACAGTGCAAGAGATCGTCACCTCCTGTTCTATTGCATGTCAATGGAAATGCATTGTATCCCAGGAACGGGAGAGAGGGAAGGGGGTGTTAACAATGATCACCCACCAGTCATGCATTTTTTCAACATTCCAATATTTAGTTGGTAACATTCCCATATATACTTTGCTGGCTTTGCCTTCACCCCCCACCCCGCCCCACTCATACACGCACACAACAAGGCCCTCCTCCTCTTGACGTCCCCTCTTTCACCTCTACAGCTGCTGACCCACCTCCACACCCACAAGTGTGTGTCTTTTAGAGACGTGTGCGCGCGTGTTTGTGTCTAGCTGGTGTTTCCAACTCCAGGCTAGATGCGTTTGTATGTCCCAGTGGCACCGGGAGACCACTGGTTCCATCAAATCTCAGCTGCCTTTCAAGACCACCAGCCTACATGTAACCTGATTACGTGGTGTGTTTGGCTGCTGGTCCTGTCACTGTGGTCTGGCTCCTTCATTCTCAATCAGGTTAGGGCTTACTGCCTCCTTCCAGCAGGTTAACGTGATAGCTGAGACACACACACACACAGCACTCTGCCCCTGTCATAAAGAAGGAACTTGGGTGCAGCGAAGAACCTGGATTTTATGTGATTATTTGTGACTGTAGTCTCACCTCGCCCTGCCTCTCCTCTCCCCTCCTCCACAACTCCATCCACCTTCCCGCCCCCATCTCTCCCCCCTCCACCTCTCCTTAGTGTTTAGCTACAAGCTAGCTGGGTGCCGGTGGAGCACCATGCAGCCTGACACCTTGTTTGATTGCCTCTGAGTTAATTACTTCACAACGTGTGAAACAATGTTGTCAAGAGTTTCCCACACCAACTGTCCCCCCTCACTCACTCTTTCTGCCTTCCCTATCGCTTTCACTTTTCTCCCGCTCTTAGCCTCCTGTTTCTTTCTCTTACTCCTTGTCATCCACAGGTATAGGTGTTGGCATAGGTTAGCCTAGGATTGTGGTAGCATTGGTTATCCTAACGCAGCTTAGCCTAGTGGGGTGCTAGTGTTGGTTGGTCTAGCATAGGTTAGCCTAGTGGGGTGTTGGCATTAGTGTGTCTAGTGTTAGTTAGCCTAGCATACGTTAGCTTAGCAAGGTGACAGTGAAGTAGTGAGGTGGATCTTCAGATTTGCCCTTCTCTCCTGTTCTGGCCTAGCTCTCCGTGCTGGCCACCACCTCACCATACATCACTGCTGTCGCCCACAAGGGGCTGGGGCTGCTCTGCTCTGCTCCACTCATCATTCATCCCCCCCTCTCTCTCTCCGTTTCTCTCTCTCTCTTTGTCTCTTTCTGTCCCTCTCACACTCCCTCCCCATCTTTCCCCTGTCTCACTCTTATTCTCTCACTCTCTCATCAGACAGTCGCCTATCTCTTACCCAAGCACTCAATCTCTCTCCCTCCCCCCTGTCTCTCTTTCTCTCTCCACTTGCTCACTCGCCTTCTCTCTCACACATTTTTTTAATTAGGAGAAAAATCAAAGGCGGAATATGAATATTCATAAGGTATGCACATTAATATGCACAATTATGCAAATCAGTATGCAATTAAGCACCACGTCTCCAGAGAGCTCTAGTAGCTAGTGGGAGAGAAGAGGGGGGAGGGGAGTGATGTAAGTGTGTGTGTGTGTGTGTGTGTGTGTGTCGTGTGTGTGGGGGGGCGGGGGGGGTTCTGCTCTGCTGGTTTCTAGGAAGCTGGCTTCTCATCAGTCTCATACTGGCTGGCCTTTCTCGACACCTCTCAGGTCCACTGCAACATAGTTACCCAGCTCATGTGCTTCGTGTGTGCATCACTATAGCTGTGTGCGTGTCATGCCAGTCTAATGCACTTGCGTGTGTCATGCCAGTCCAATGCACTCACGTATCATGCCAGTCCAATGCACACGCGTGTGTCATGCCAGTCTAATACACGTGTGTGTCAGGTCAGTCTAACCTGTGTTTGTGTCCTCCAGCTCTGGACGAGCGTAATGGCTCCGGGTCCTGGGGCTCTGAACAGAACAGCCCCGCATACAACCAGGGACGGGTAAGTACACCCCCCCCCACACACACACACACACACACACACACATATATATGTACATCCATGCACACACCATCTGTATGATACTGTCTCTCCATCCACCCTCAGCCCTATGGAGAAGGCCCCCATTACAGTGAGCACGAGGGCTTGACCTCACCCTTCCTTAGCTCAGGCCTCGGAGGTAAGGATCTACTATACTCACAATACCAGCCCATATTAGATCACCCTATGCTACTGTCCTCCATGTGACGTGTGTGTGTGTGTGTGTTCCACAGGTAAAGGTGAGAGGGGTCCGTACTCTTCCTTCAGTGGCCAGGTGAGACCCTCCCAGCCTCTCTCTCGCTTTCTCTCCTCCCCCTTTCTCCTGGTTTCAGCAGCCCACGTTTCTCACTTCTCATTTCATCAGAAATCATTTGACTGAGACCTGTCTCTGTTTCCTGTAGTTGTGTGTGTGTGTGTGTGTGTGCGTGCGTATTAACCTATGTTTTCACCCTCCCCCTCCCTCCAGCCTGGGTTTCTGCCTAGTGAGATAGCCATGGCCAGCCCAGACGCCCTGCCCCCCCCCAGTCTGAAGGGGGGCAGCCAGTTCTACCCCTCCTATCCAAGTAATCCCCGCAGGAGGCCCCCTGATGGAAACATAGGTAAGGTGGCTGAGTTGGGACAAACTCAACCCCCACTCTGTTTTTCTACTTCTTTGTACATCTCTCTTGATTTCTCTTCTCCTCTCTGTTCTCTTTCTCTCTCTCTCTCTGCTTCTCTCTCTCCCTGTCTCTCTGCTTCTCTCTCTCCTGTCTCTCCTCTCTAGACACTCAGCCTAAGAAGATCAGAAAGCCCCCAGGTCTGCCGTCCTCTGTAAGTCCTCTCTCCTCCACACACACACACACACACACACACCTGACCCCTAATGTATGACACTCACGGACCGTAACCCCCCCCACCCCCCTCCTGTGTCTGTTCTCTCTCATGGTCCATTCACAGGTTTGCACACACTTTGATCACGCATGCAACTGCACGCCTAAGTGCTTGTATCTCTCTTTCACTCTCACACACACACACAGAAGGTTTCTTATGCCCCCCTCCCCCCACTTGTTGTGAGTCATCAATAAGGCAGCTGTTGTATAAACTTCTAGTGTAACCCTAACTGTACCCATAGCCTAGCCAGGACTGTGGGAACTTCAGCACCAAGACCCCAGGCCACAGCTAGGCCTCTCTGTAGGGTTAGCTACAGGTGTGTGTGTGTGTGTGTGTGTGTGTTTAGACTACTCTCACATGGCTGTGTTGTACTGCCACTGGTGGGTACACACCCCCTAACCCTATCAACATTTTTTTTTGGGCGGGGGGGGGGGACTTCCCCCTATGCCTCCTCCGATCTACCCCCCTCCCTCCCCCTCCTCTCTCCCCTTCCCTCCCCCAGCCTGTGACCCAGTTGTAAGGCACAGTGCTGGGAGGCCTCTTAGCCCCTGTCTGAGCCCAGATTAATGACTGCTGATGAGCCCGACTTCCTGCCCACCCCTCCCCCTCTCCTCGCTGTATCTCCTCCTCTCTCCTATCTATCCCCCTCTTTTCTGACCCAAACCCTGTCCATGATGCCCTATCCCCTATCCTAATGTCGAGGTCATGACACGTGACGGCCTTGGGGCCGCCTGTCTCTCCTCCTTCTCTTCTCTCTTCTCCACCTGCTCTTTCCAGCTCTCTTCCTCCTCCAGTCTTTTCCTCCCCTCCACATTCGTCTTTACCATCTCCTCCTCTACTCATCCTGCTGTGGGAACACACACATACACACCACACACGCCTGGTCACAGTTGTAACCTGAGACCCGTTAAAACCCCATTAGCAGGGAATTTACCCAGAAATCCTCTCTTCCTAAGAATGCAGTGATCTGGCAGCCATCTTTGTTTCCGCCGAGCCACATCCCCAGCACAATCCTCCTTCATATTTCTCAGCTCTAAGACCCAATTTAAAGCCTACTGTTATGAGATGCGGTTTGCAGCTTGTTGTCAGTGAAGTAACCAGGGTAGTTATACATTCCCACTTATCATCCCCTCCTCACCCACCCCCCCATATCCTCCCAGCTTTGTTGAAGCCATTTACATCTCTTCTCCTTGTCCCCAACACCGTTCCTTATGTCTCTACATAAATCACCACCACCACCTTCAGTGGTCTACACTCCTCGCCTCACCCCCGCCTCACTGCAACAGCAACCTCCCCTTCTGCTTCTCTCCCTTCATCTGCCTCTCCCTCCCTTAGCCCCCCCATTTCTGTCTCCCTACCTTCCTCCTTTCTCCCCTTTATTCCTCCCTCCCCGTCCCCTCTTTCATCCTTCTCTTCCTCTCTTTATGCCCTCTTCCCTACCATCCCTCCTTCCCTCCCCTCTATCCCTGCCCCACCTCTCCTCTTCTCTTCCATCCCTTCCTCCCTCCCCCCCCTTCTCTTCTCTCCCTCCCTCCCTGGCTCTCTCCCTCTCCCTGGCTGTCGTCAGCCCAGCTGCCTGTGGAGTTGGACAGGGTCCAGCAGAAGGCAGATGGCCCTGTAATTAGAAGAGCATCTCTCCATTCCCTTTCCACTTCTCTCTGTTAAATCAAATTACAGACCAAAATCCCTGCTCTGGATTAGCATTCTCTGCTGCATAGCCTCTCTCCGACGGTCTCTCCGGCTCTCCCACTGTCTCTCTGATGGAAGACTCAGTCGGAGACTGTCCCTGACAGTTTCTCTGTCTCCGATAGTCTCTCTTTCAAGCTCTATCTGATGGTCTCTTTCCATCTCACTGTCCTGTCTTAGTGACTGTATCCACCTCTCTGAAGGTCTCTATGCTTGTCTCTTTCTGCCTGTCGCTCCCTAATTTTCTCTCTCTTTCTCCCTCCCTCTTACCATAGAACAATTCATGACAGAGTGGTTATGAAATCGTAACCAATCATAAACGTTTGTGTATCTGTACGCTGCACTAATGCAGCATCCATGTCAGGAATAACTAAGGGGCGAGGGGGGGGGAGGGAGAGGGAGATTGTGTTTGTGTGTGTGTGTGTCTGGTTCCCTAAGGTAGAGAGGAAGCCCACACTGTGCATGCTGTGGGACTGAAGCATGTGCATTCTAACTTGGTGGTGCGTGCGTGCGCACACCAGCAGGTGTTATAACTCATGTTGTAATGCATTTCAGGTGTATGCCTCCACCTCTGATGAGTACGCCCGAGATGGCGGTGGGTATCCTGGGGCCAAACCTGGAGCCGTCTATCCAGGTTCCTTCTACATGCAAGGTGAGCAGGCCCCCCCCGCCCCCCTCCTGTGTTTAGTTGGTGGAGTGTTAGTGAAGGGGGACGGGTGTTTAGGTTGTGTAGAAGCATCTGCAACATGAGAACATCACAAATACAAGTGTGTGCCTTAGTTAATAAGTTTAATCAGTTGTGGTGTGTTTGTGAGGGAGGTAGGGGTGTACTGCACTTGTCTTTCAGAGTAGAATATCTATTGTACACTGTGCAATGAAATTGTATGCATATATTATATCCTCAGGTGCAAAAAAAGGGCTATGCTATGCTAGGCTAATGAAGTGTTAAAAGAATACAATTGTAATTCTGTACCTGTATGTCCACCTATTCCTTCAACCCTCCTCCAGAAGGCCTCCACCCCTCGTCAGACCCCTGGTCCCCCTCCGGCCCCCTTGGCCAGGCTGGCTACTCTGCCATGTTGGGAGCCCCACACCTGGGCCAGACGGGCTCCTTCTCTGCCCTCAATCCCCAAGACAGGATGGTGCGGCCACATCTCTGTCTCTGACATCATACCTACCCCCTCACACTCCTTCACTCACTCTCTCTCTCCGTTTCCTTATCTCTAACCCCCCCCCCCCCCCACCGTAGAACTACCCGCTGCATACCAGTGAGGTTAATGGCTTCCACCATGGCCCCGCCCCCGCCTCCGCCTCCTACAACCACGCCCCTGCCATCAACGGAGCAGATAGCATCATGGGTATGTTTCAATAAAACAAATTTCTAATGTTATGTTCTTGTTGAACAAGTGGCCTGGCAGAATCAGTAACTCCAGATGATGGCTTAGTATGTTAGCCGTGTTGGTAATAATATGCCATTCTATCATTCTTGTTACCCAAGGGTTAGTTGTGCTTTTCCATGCTATGCTAGGCTATCATAAGCTTGGCACTGCCCTTTCATGCTATGCTATGCTAGGCTAAGCTACGTAAGAGAGGCAATGCCAGACAATGCTAAGCTATTGTAGGTTGTGTTGTACTATGCTATGCTAAGCAAGGTACACTAGCTGATGATGTGTTTTCTCTCCAGCCAACAGAGGCAGCACAGCAGGCAGCTCGGGGGAGATCGGAAAGGCTCTGGCATCAGTAAGAAACACAACAATCTTAACAATTACCTTAGTGTGTGCGTGCTGCCGCATGTGTTTGTCTCTTGGTGCAAGTGTGTGTGATCTCCCTCTGTAGGCTGACCATGCTGTCGTGTTTTGGCGTGTCTGTCCACGTGCCTAATTATCTCTGTCTAAAGGCTGACCATGCGGTCCTATGTCTTGCAGATCTACCCGTCGGACCACAACAGCAACAACACCTTCTCCCCCTCCCCCTCAACCCCTGTGGGGTCCCCACAGGCCATAGGAGGTACTGCACCCTCTCCTCTCCTCTGTTCATTTAGCTTTCAACCAAAGCGACATGCAAAGGATCCAACTTTAAAGTACAGCAGCAAATTGAGGATCTGAATCTCAGTGTCAGAAACCATCTGTGTTTACCAGACCACACCTCAGCCACCAGGCACTGTATTACAATAACTACATCTCAGCTACCAGGCAGACTGAAACAAAAACCACATCTCAGCTACTAGACAGTGTTACAATAACTACATCTCATGAGCAGTTGGGAATATTAAGAGGTAGAACAGATGTCAATTTTTTTGTTCTAAATCAAATGGAGGACAGGCTTGTGAGGAGCTGTGAAATGTGGAATATGGATTTGGACCTCTAGCTCCCCCTGCTGGTGAGGAATGGGAATTGACACCCATACAATGTCCACGAACAATATCTGAACCACAAAGCCAGTCTGTCTTTGGTGCTGTTATCCAGAGCCCCTGCACACTGGATGAAGTTGAAATGTATGACTCAGGACCCAAGGAAGAGAATATTCAAGGGGAAAGTTGTTTGGATGCGCGGTTTGCGAGATATGGGGCCATCTTTGGCCAATTGAATGCATTACAGTGAATGGCAAGATTAACAACATTTGGCCTCTGAGTCCATTAATGTCTACTTAAAAGTTAGTTGCTTGCTTAGGGTTTGTTTTCCATAGTTGACGACTGGTGACATGCAATTTGAAATTTTAATGTCATGTCTCAACCTTGATGTTGTACCTGGCCCTCCAAGGCTGATGTCTCGGTGTGTGTTTGTGTGTGTGTGTGTGTGTGCCCACGCCTTCCAGGTCAAGCAGCATCTCAGTGGCCCAGACCTTCCAGTCAAGATGCCATGTCGCCCAATTATGAGGGTCAGCTCCACGCCCTGGTCAGTGCTCCCCCCCCCCCTCTCTCTCTGCCTCTCTGTCTGTCATTATCATAATTAGCTGACACTTTTATCCAAACTGACAAACAGTGATGGGATTTGAACCTGTGACGCCGTATAGCATTTTAACCACCAAGCTCTCCCTCCCCCATGCAGCAAAACAAGATGGAGGACCGTCTTGAAGAGGCCATCCACGTCTTGCGTAGCCACGCTGTGGGCCAGGGGGGCCCCGGGGGACTGGGGGGGCCCCACTCTGACATGCACAGCCTGCTGAGTGCGGTGCATAATGGGGGCCTGTCTCAGGCCTTCTCTGGCGCAGGCTTGGCCCTGAGCAACCGACACCCAGCCATGGTGAGGAAGGTGTGTGTGCGTGCATATATGTCTGTGGTTGTGTTGCATGTGTTCTAACTGTGCTATTTTCCTCCAGGGAGGGTCCCTTCACGAGGAGGCCACAGGCCTGCCACCCCCCAACAGCACTCTGCTGCATGGCCACCATGCCTCCGGACCCCCCCAGCCCTCTGGACAGCCAGAGGGCTTCACAAGTGGGTCCAACACCACACCTCCCTCTGTGTCTATCACACACAGTCACTCTCTCCTCTGTCTTCTCTCCCGTTCTGTCCCACATTCTTTTTCTCTCTTTCTTTTTTTTCTGTCTCTCTCCCTCTGTTTTCTCTCTGTCTCTCAGCTGTCCTTCCTCAAGCCCCGTCTCTCTTCCCTGCCCTCACCACCTCTCGTCACATCTTCTCAAGAGCCTGGCCCACTCTCACTGGAGGGCCACGTAGCCCCTGACCCGTGTCAGTGTTGACCCTTAACCTTTAAACCCCTTTAGGCCTCCCTGGCAGTGTGGCACGCTCCACCCACTCTTCCAGCGGTTCCGACATCAAGAGGGAGGACAAGGACGACGACGAGAACTCCTCCATTGCCGACAAGTCCGAGGAGGACAAAAACGAGAGCAAGATGACTCGAACCAGAGTGAGGTAAGGCGCCAGGGGGTAGGCCATCTTGACCCGACAAACTACGATCCAAAACTATCCGGGAAGTCTTCTTAGAAAGGGAAACGGGTGTTGATTGGTTTGTCCCACATAGGTGGAAATACAAACATGTGCAAGGCCTTTTTGTTTTCCTTCTCATGCTCAGTGTGCAGTTGAGGCCAGCGAGAGCTTTCTACACACACACACACACACCTGTTCCTAGTCACCTGTCTTGTGAGGACTGCTACTGTATGTGCTGTGGCCCTCGTGAGGTTTGTTAGGTTTTGACTGTCATCCCCCATCCCTTTCCTCCCCCCTCCTCCCATCCTTCATTGTTTTCAGAAAGGAGGCGTTGGCCCTCCAGATCCTCTCTAACCTCACAGACCAGCCCAACGAGTAAGTCTCCTCTCGTAGGATGCTTTGACAGGCGCCCACACGCTTGTTTAAGACCCCAGAGAACATGCGTGGGCTAAGTCAGGTTTCAGACGTGTTCATAGCATAGTATATATGTCATTTGCCAACCATGCGTGCATGTTTATTTCCAATCTATGTGGGATGAAAAGTCATCACTTCTATTTTGCGCTTTGTCCTAAACACTGAACGCAATATAGGAATTGTGTGTCTCTACGTCAACACTGCTTTGTATTTTCACGGACTGTGCACTGGAGTGCAGCCAGTGTCTCAATGTGAGTCTAAACGTTTTCCAAATTGCTGCACGTACAAATACGGGCTCTAAAGGACCCAGAAAACTCAACGTCTGGTCCTACAACATCCATACAGACCCAATCAGAACGGCTATATTTTTAAAGTCTTCTCCTGGTACAAACCAACATATCTGGCTCTGCCCATCGGCCGCAGACAGGCCGGTTAACATGCACAGCAGAGCAAGTTAGTGTTCCAGGTAGGCACGCTTACTTCAACAGTGTGTTTCCAAGGCTTCATCCCATTCTCTGTGTCCTCCTGCTATCCCCCTCCTTTCCCTCATTCCCCCCAACCCCCCACCAAAGTCAAGACGACGAAGAGGATGACGAGGACCTGCCCCCGGAGCTGAAGGTTGAGCGCGAGAAGGAGCGCCGGGTGGCCAACAACGCCCGCGAGCGGCTGCGCGTGCGCGACATCAACGAGGCGTTCAAGGAGCTGGGCAGGATGTGCCAGCTTCATCTCACCAACGATAAACCTCAGACCAAACTGCTCATCCTACACCAGGCCGTCAACGTTATACTCAACCTGGAGCAACAAGTTAGAGGTACCGAGCCTTACTGCTTGTACTTGGACACTAGGGACACCCTGCGCACTGGGTAATGCGCAATAGATACTACACGCTAGGAGCTAGACACTTGGTAAAACATGCTAATCGTTAACCATGCTTGGGTCGACATGCTAGATACTACATTGCTAGGAGTTAAGACACCAATGCACACAAGCAAAAAAACAGACCTGGTATTGCATCCTGGTTATTAACCATGCTAGGTGCTACATACAAGTTGCTACATCCTAGGTACTACAAAGGTAACCTCCACACACTTGAAACTGACCCCTTGCTGCTCCAGGTTGAGTATGACGTTGACTGCCTGGTGTTGGACGAAACGTGCCCGCTAGAGGTCGCCTCTCTGCTCCCACCACGTACGACCCCCCCCGTGTTACTGTTTTCTCTGCTCTCCTTCCCCAGAACGCAACCTCAACCCCAAGGCCGCCTGCCTGAAGAGGAGGGAGGAGGAGAAGGTGTCCGGCGTGGGCGAGGCGGGTATGCAGCTTTCTGGAGGGCACCCGGGCCTGGGGGGCGATGGCCACAACTCTGTCAGCCATATGTAATACCAGGTAATACTGCTGGGGTAATGCTAATGCTAATACCAGGTAGTAATATAGTGGTAATGCTAATACCAGGGAGTAATGTTGTATTAATGCTGATGCTAATACCTCGGAGTAATGTGGTGGTAATGCAAATGTAATAGTTACTGTGGTTGTACCATTTTAATGCTCTCTATTTTCCCTGCTCCAGATTTCTGGAATTCCTTTGGCTGATGGGAGACGACCCGGCCTTACCTGATTCTTCCACCTATCCCTCAGTGTGTACGTGTGTGCGTGCGTGTGTACATATAATGACAGTTTGTGTGTGTGTGTGTGTGTCTGTGTATCTGTGTGTGTGTGTCTGTGTGTCTGTGTGAGCGTGTCTACGGCCATGTTCAGTTTCCAGGCACACATCCATACACACTCGAATTCACACATTCACACTGCCAAAACTGACACAATCGTCTGCCCCATCACCCCAGTCCCTGACTTACCAGCTCAAATGTGAAGAACTTGTTTTTGATTTGAATTTTTTTTTGTTTTTTTGCTATACATATATTTGTTAGTTTATCTTCCACGATAGGATGGAGTAGCGTTGTCCTGGAGTTCAGCTTCTTCTGGGACTACACACACTGCCAGAAACGTCCCTGACTAATAACTCATATAATCAAGGATTTGTGCCTAATTCTTACATGTTTTATACCACAAGACATTTAAGCAAATTGCTTATGTGCAAGGAACATTTGTTAAGGGGTTGCTTATGTGTATGAGCAAAGGTTTTATAAATGTAGTGCTCCCTGTTTAATGGTACAGTCTTACATATGTTATGTAGCCACACCCATGAGAATGAAAGGAAGATTTACCTTTTACCCCAGGAAGCAGTTAGTGGGTCAACAGGAAGCAGTTAGAGGGTCAACAGGAAGCGGTGGACCTGTGTTCTGCTTGGCTGCAGAGAAGGCAGGCAGAGCTTCAACACCCTACCATCCTACTTTGACTCAGACGGGCCACTGTAACCAGTGGTTGCGAAGTCGTCTCCTCTTAAAAATGATCATTCCCATCAATTTTCCCCAGGCACCCGAAGCCAAGCCCTAGTGTGATTGGTCAAACGGACCTTGATGTCGCACAGTACATTCTCTCCCGAGGGATGTCCTTTTCTAAGTTGAGTAAATAAAATGAAAAATAATAATAAAAAAAGGAATATATATACAAATATATATTTTTTTGTTAGTCTATACAGTGTAGATTTCTAAATAACAAATGACAATATTAGTTGGAAGTTTAGTGTATAGTAGATGAGTGAAATGAAGATATTGAAATTCAAATGAATTTTCCATAGTGAGCAGTGAGGTTAGTCGGAGGCTATCCAGCCTGGGTGTACAGGGTCTACAGAGACCGCTAACCTGACTGGAACAGGAGGTCTACAGAGACCACTAACCCGACTGGAACAGGAGGTTCCAACTGGACCTATCCTGTCTTTATAGAGATGAGTTGATTTTCTCTGCAACAACCTACAAAATATATCATTTCAAAAAAGTTGGTTCTTCAAACAGGGCCGTGTTGCAGGTCCGTGCGTGTGTCGCTGTTCTGTTGCAGTGTTCTTACTGTGTCCGCCTCCGGGCCCGCGCAGCTCGGGGCTGACAGTAATTATGCAAACTGGTTTTTGAATGTACCATTCATATGTCCCTCCTAGGTTTCCTTTTTTTTCTAGTTTGTTCGCCTTCGTTTCCCAGTCCTATCTGCGCTCTTCCTACAGGGTGCTGGTCACTACACAGACAATGTCCCGACATGTCTGTCATGGCGACGTCGTTGTTGTGTTGTTTTTGTGCGTAAGGAACAGGAGGGAGGTGGGAAACAGTGTTTCCTGTGATAAGTTATTTGCCGTGTCGTCAGACATGAACTAGATCCCTCCCCCCCTTTCTCCCTGAGGTCTTTTAGATGTCAACTCTTCTGCATGGATGTAAAAGCGTTTGCTTGGTTAAAGAGCAAACCCTCAAACTAAACGGATGCTTGGAGATCAGTGCAGGGGGGTGCGAGGTTGGGGAACGAGGGGGCAGGTGTGATCCCAGGGGAAGGTTGGCATGATGGATCTCCTGTGGTTGTAGTATTGGTGATAAAAGATTTAAGTTTACTTTTTAAGAAAAAGAAAAAAGTGAGAGGAAGGAAGAAAAAAAACACAAATTTTACAAATCAATAGTGTGGCCTTTTCCTTCTCAAGACTAGTGATGTCAAGAGTGGAGAGTGATGCCTTTTCAGTGCCTGAATTTGTATTTTCTTTAACTCTGCGACAGTTTTCTCTTGTCCATCCTTATCATTTCACCCAGTCTCTCTTGTGAGGCCACTCTTGTGCAGAGTTCACCTAAACTCCTTCACACACATTTCAGGAAGAAGCTTCAAAACGGGAAGCGAGAGAACCCTTCTGCCAGTGTATCTAGTTGAATAAACATGTAAACAATATTTAGATCTCGTTAGTTTTTCTATGTTTTGTTTTTGTTGCGTTATATTGCAACTGGATTTGGCCAGGTGTCCAATCAGCTGGTCAGGGAAGGTTGAGTCTGGTCCTGTTTTTGGTTTGTTGATTTGTCAAATCCCCCCCTCCCCCTCCCCTCCTGGCTTCCGATTTCAAGTTTACTGGGAGATTACAAGCCACCATGAATGGAGCCTCTCAGTCGTTCTAGAACTAGCGTCAGGTGACGCTACAGCATCATTCCAGAACATCCCTGTATCTTGATTCATGCATTCATCTGCAGCG
>BROE01000026.1:5061908-5143938 GCA_036571765.1 Plecoglossus altivelis
ACATAGTCCACTCTGACTCAATGTCCCCAGCCCCCGGAATCTGTGAGAAAATCTCCCGGAGGTGCGAGTTGAAAACCTCGCTGACAGAAGGCTCCGCCAGACGTCCCCAACAGACCCTCACGATACCTTGGACCTGCCAGTCTGTCCGACTTCCTCCTCCACCAGCAGATCCAGCTCACGACCAGGTGGAGATCGGTTGACAGCTCCGCCCCTCTTTTTACCCGAGTGTCCGAGACACATGGCCGGAGGTCAGAGGACACGACAACACAGTCGATCATCGACCTTCGGGCTAGAGTGCCCTGGTGCTACTTGCACTGATGGACACCCTTGTTCTTGAACATGGTGTTCATTATGGTCAAAGTGTGACTAGCACAGATGTCCAAAAACAAAACACCGCTCGGGTTCAGATCGGGGGGGACCGTTCCTCCCAATCACACCTCTCAGGTGTCACTGTTGTTACCCACATGGGCGTTGAAGTCCCCAGCAGAACAATGGAGTCCCCGGTCGGTGCACTATCCAGTACCCCCCCCAGGGACCCCAAGAAGGCAGGGTACTCTGCACTGTTATTCGGCCCATAGGCCGACTCAACAGTGAGAGACCTTTCCCCGGCTTGAAGGCGCAGGCACACGACCCTCTCGTCTACCAGGGTAAACCCCATACACGTGGCGCGCTGAGTGCCACGGGGCTATGAGCAAGGCCACGCCAGCCCGCCGCCTCTCCCCGAGAGCAACGCCAGAGAAATGTAGGGTCCAGCCTCTCTCGAGGATAAAGGACCCAGAACCCAGGCTGGTGCGTGGAGGTGAGGCCGAATATATCTAGCCGGTAATGCTCTCCCTCCCGCACAAGCTCGGGCTCCTCCCTGCCAGCCAGGTGACATTCCATGTCCCCATCCCTAGAGACCGTGCGCATGGCCTCGGTAGTCCAAGCACCTGCCCCTGACCGCCGGCCAAAACACACTGCACCGACCCCCTACGGTCCTTCCTGTAGGTGGTGGGGCCTGCGGGAAGGTGGTCCCACGTCGCCTTTTCGGGCTATACCCGGCCGGGTCCCATGGGCAAAGACCCGGCCACCAGGCGCTCGCCATTTTTTTTAAATACGTAAGGGATTAATGCGTTTTTTATGAAAATACGTAAGGGGTTAGTATGACATTTTTTAATGAAAATACGTAAGGGGTTAGTATGACGTTTTAGACTGAAAATACGCAAGGGGTTAGTTTGACATTTTTAATAAAAATACGTAAGCGGTTAGTATGACGTTTTTTTGAAAATCCGTAAGGAGTTAATATGTTTTTTATGAAAATACGTAAGGGGTTAATATGACATTTTTCATGAAAATACGTAAGCGGTTAGTATGACGTTTTTTTTTATGAAACTACGTAAGGGGTTAGTCTGATGTTTGTTTTTTTAATACGTACGGGGTTAATGTGTTTTTTATGAAAATACATAAAACGTCACACCCTCCCTTACATGTTTTAGCCAAAAACGTCATACTAACCAATTACGTATTTAGCCAAAAAACGTAAGGGGTTAGTATGACATTTTTTATGAAAATACGTAAAGGGTTAGTATGATGTTTTGGACGGAAAATACGTAAGGGGTTAATATGAAGTTTTTTATAAAAATATGTAAGGGTTAGTAGACATCTTTTATGAAAATACGTAAAGAGTTAATATGACGTATAGACTGAAAAGACGTAGGGGTTAATATGTTTTTTTATGAAAATACGTTAAGGGCTAGTATGACGTTTATGATAAAAATACGTAGCGCGTTATTATGCCGTTTTTTATGAAAATACGTAAGGGGTTAGTATGACGTTTTAGACTGAAAATACGTAAGGGGTTAATATGATGTTTTTTTGTAAAAATACCTAAGGGGTTAGATGACGTTTTAATTGAAAATACATAGGGCGTTAGTATGACGTTAGACTGAAAACTACGTTTAAGGGGTTAGTGTGACATTTTTGATAAAAATACGTAAGCGGTTAGTATGAATTTTTTATGAAAATACGCCAAGGGGGTTAGGTATGACGTCCTTTTTTGATAAAATTACTTAAGGGGTTAGTATGACGGGTTTTTTTCCATACGTAAGGGGTTAATGCGTTTTTTATGAAAATACGTAAGGGGTTAGTATGACATTTTTAAATGAAAATACGTAAGGGGTTAGTATGTCGTTTTTGAGGAAAATACGTTAGGGGTTAGTGTGACATTTTTGATAAAAATGCGTAAGCGGTTAGTATGACATTTTTTATGAAAATACGCAAGGGGTTAGTATGACGTTTTTTATGAAAATACGTAAGGTTAGTATATGACGTTTTTTTTATGAAATACGTAAAGGGTTAGGTATGTGTTTGGAGGAAAAATACGTAAGGGGTTATATGAAGTTTTTTATAAAAATATGTAAGGGGTTAGTATGAAATTTTTTTATGAAAATACGTAAGATGTTATTATGACATTTTAGACTGAAAATACGTAAGGGGTTAATATGTTTTTTATGAAAATACGTAAGGGGTTAGTATGACGTTTTAGACTGAAAATACGCAAGGGGTTAGTTTGACATTTTTGATAAAAATACGTAAGGGGTTAGTATGACGTTTTTTTGAAAATCCGTAAGGAGTTAATATGTTTTCTATGAAAATACGTAAGGGGTTAATATGACATTTTTCATGAAAATACGTAAGCGGTTAGATTGACGTTTTTTTAATGAAAATACGTAAGGGGTTAGTCTGATGTTTTTTTTGAAAATACGTACGGGGTTAATGTGTTTTTTATGAAAATACGTTAGGGGTTAGTATGACATTTGTTTTATGAAAATACGTAAGGGGTTAGTATGAAATTTTTGATAAAATACGTAAGCGGTTAGTATGAAGTTTTTTATTGAAATACGTAAAGGGTTAGTATGATGTTTTGGATGGAAAATACGTAAGGGGTTAATATGAAGTTTTTTATAAAAATATGTAAGGGGTTAGTTTGACCTTTTGGGCTGAAAATACATAAGGGGTTAGTATGACGTTTTTTTGAAAATACGTAAGGGGTTAATGTGTTTTTTATGAAAATACGTACGTGGTTAGTATGACATTTTTTAATGAAAATACGTAAGAGGTTATTATGACGTTTTAGACTGAAAATACGTAAGGGGTTAATATGTTTTTTATGTAAATACGTAAGGGGTTAATATGACATTTTTTATGAAAACACGTAAGCGGTTAGTATGCAAATTTTTTATGAAAATACGTAAGGGGTTAGTATGACGTTTTAGACTGAAAATACGTAAGGGGTTAATATGATGTTTTTTTATAAAATACCTAAGGGGTTAGTATGACGTTTTAGACTGAAAATACGTAAGGGGTTAGTGTGACATTTTTGATAAAAATACGTAAGCGGTTAGTATGAATTTTTTATGAAAATACGCAAGGGGTTAGTCTGACGTTTTTTATGAAAATACGTAAGGGGTTAGTATGACGGGTTTTTTTCCATACGTAAGGGGTTAATGCGTTTTTTATGAAAAATACGTAAGGTAGTATGACGTTTTAAATGACAATACGTAAGGGTTAGTGTGACGTTTTAGACTGAAAAGACGCAAGGGGTTTAGTATGACGTTTTTTAGTATGACGTTTTTGACGATAATACGTATTGGGTTAGTATTACGTTTTTTATGAAAATACGCAAGGGGTTAGTATGACGTTTTTTATGAAAATACGTAAGGGGTTAGTATGACGTTTTTTTTTAAATACGTAAGGGGTTAATATGTTTTTTATGAAAATACGTAAGGGGTTAGTATGACATTTTTTAATGAAAATACGTAAGGGGTTAGTATGACGTTTTAGACTGAAAATACGCAAGGGGTTAGTTTGACATTTTTAATAAAAATACGTAAGCGGTTAGTATGACGTTTTTTTTTGAAAAATCCGTAAGGAGTTAATATGTTTTTTATGAAAATACGTTAAGGGTTAATAGACATTTTTCATTTGAAATACGTAAGCGGTGTTAGATGACGTTTTTTTTTTATGGAAACCTACCGTTAAGGGGTTAGTCTGATGTTTGTTTTTTTAATACGTACGGGGTTAATGTGTTTTTTATGAAAATACGTTAGGGGTTAGTATGACATTTGTTTTATGAAAATACGTAAGGGGTTAGTATTACGTTTTGATTAAAAAATTACGTAAGCGGTTAGTATGACATTTTTTTATGAAAATACGTAAAGGGTTTAGTATGAGTGTTTTGGACGGAAAATACGTAAGGGTTGGTATGAACTTTTTGATGAAAATAAATAAAACGTCATAATAACCCCAAAAGTATTTTCAAAAAAAACGTAAGGGGTTATTATGACGTTTTAGACTGAAAATACGTAAGGGGTTAATATGTTTTTTATGAAAATACATAAGGGGTTAATATGACATTTTTATGAAAATACCGTAAGCCCGGTTAGTATGACCCGTTTTTTATGAAAATACGTAAGGGGTTAGTATGACGTTTTAGACTGAAAATACGTAAGGGGTTAATATGATGTTTTTTTGTAAAATACCTAAGGGGTTAGTATGACTTTTTTAATGAAAATACATAAGGGGTTAGTATGACGTTTTAGACTTGAAAATACGTAAGGGTTAGTATGACGTTTTTGATGAAAATAAATAAAGGGTTATTATGACGTTTTTGATGAAAAAAAAAAAAAAAAAAAAAAAAGGGGTTAGTATGACGTTTTTGATGAAAATACTAAGGGGTTATTATGACGGGTTTTCCATACGTAATGGGTTTTTATGACGTTTTTTTATGAAAATACATAAGGGGTTAGTATGACATTTTTAAATGAAAATACGTAAGGGGTTAGTGTGACGTTTTAGACTGAAAATACGTTAGGGGTTAGTTTGACATTTTTGATAAAAATGCGTAAGCGGTTAGTATGACATTTTTTATGAAAATACGTAAGGGGTTAGTATGACGTTTTTGATGAAAATACATAAGGGGTTAGTATGACGTTTTTTATGAAAATACATGAGGGGTTAGTATGACCTTTATTTATGAAAATACGTAAGGGGTTACTATGACGTTTTTTATAAAAATATGTAAGGGGTTAGTATGACCTTTTGGTATGAAAATACGTAAGGGGTTAGTATGACGTTTTTCATAAAAATATGTAAGGCGTAAGTATCACCTCTTCGGTTGAAAATATGTAAGGCGTTAGTATGACGTTTTGGACGGAAAATACGTAAGGGGTTAGTATGACGTTTTTTATGAAAATACGTAAGGGGTTAGTATGACCTTTACTTATGAAAATACGTAAGGGGTTAGTACGACGTTTTCGGCAGAAAATACGTAAGAGATTAGTATGACTTTTTAATGAAAATACGTAAGGGGTTAGTATGACGTTGTGGACTGAAAATACGTAAGTGGTTAGTATGACGTTTTCTTATTAGAATGCGTAAGGGGTTAGTATGACCTTTTGGTCTGAAAATACGTAAGGGGTTAGTATGACGTTTTTTATGAAAATAAGTAAGGGGTTAGTATAACGTTTTTTCGAAAATACGTAAGGGGTTAGTATGACATTTTGGACTGAAAATACGTAAGGTTTTAGTATGACGTTTTTATGAAAATACTTAAGGGGTTAGTCTGACGTTTTGGGCTGAAAAGACATAAGGGGTTAGTATGACGTTTTTGATGAAAATACCTAAGGGGTTAGTGTGACGTCTTTTATGAAAATACGCAAGGGTGACATTTTGAGCTGACGATATGTAGGGGCTAGTATGACTTTTTTGATTGAAAATATGCAGGGGTTAGTATGACTTTTTGGGCAGAAAATACGTAAGGGCTTAGTATGATCTTTTGGGCTGAAAATACGTAAGGGGTTGTTATGACGTTTTAAAATTAAAAGTCGGAAGGGGTTAGTATGAAGTTTTTTTTAAATGAAAATACGTAAGGGGTTAGTATGACGTTTTTATGAAGATACGTAAGGGGTTAGTATGATGTTTTGGGCTGAAAATATGTAAGGGGTTAGCATGACGTTCTTCATGAAAATATCTAAGGGGTTAGTGTGACGTCTTTTATGAAAATACGTAAGGGGTGAGTGTGACATTTTGAGCTGACAATATGTAGGGGCTTGTATGACGTTTTTGATTGAAAATATGTAGAGGTTAGTATGACCTTTTTGACTGAAAATAGTTAAGGGGTAAGTATGAAGTTTTTCACGAAAATACGTAAGGGGTTGGTATGACGTTTTTTTATTAAAATAAGTAAGGGGTTAGTATGACCTTTTGGGCTGAAAATACGTAAGGGGTTAGTGTGATGTTTTTGAGAAAAATACGTAAGCGGTTAGTATGACGTTTTTTATGAAAATACGTAAGGGGTTTCTATGACGTTTTTTATGAAAATACGTAAGGGGTTAATGTGTTTTTTATGAAAATACGTTAGGGGTTAGTATGACATTTTTAAATGAAAATACGTAAGGGGTTAGTATGACGTTTTAGACTGAAAATACGTAAGGGGTTAGTATGACGTTTTTGATCAAAATACGTAAGCGGTTAGTATGACATTTTGGACGGAAAATACGTAAGGGGTTAGTATGACATTTTTTTATTGAACGTCGTAAGGGGTTAGTATGAAGTTTTTTTTTAAATGAAAATACCTACAGGTTAGTGTGACGTTTTTTCTTGAAAATACGTAAAGGGTTAATATGACGTTTTTGATTGAATATACGTAAGGGGTTAGTATGACGTTTTAGGCTGAAAATATGTTAGGGGTTAGTTTTACCTTTTAGGCTGAAAATACGTAAGGGGTAAGTATGAAGTTTTTAACGAAAATACGTAAGGGGTTATTACGACATTTAGGCTGAAAATACGTTAGGGGTTAATTTGACGTTTATGAAAATATTAAAGCATTTTCCCCAAAAACATCATACTAACCCCTTATGTTTTTTCAACCAAACACTCCTTACCAACCCCTTTCTTATTTCACCCAAAAACGTCATATGTTTTTTCAGCCAAAAATGTCATACAAACCCCCCATGTTGTTTTCAGACGAGAAAATGCCATACTGACCCCCTAAGTATTTTGCCCCAAAAAGTCATACTTCAAATCCAATGCATACCTTTTCTTAGGGAAGTTTGTTTTTCCCATCTTCTTCCCATTCCACTTCCTTTTCATCAGTCCCTTCCTGTGTAAGAATGATGGGAAGTGGAGCCCTTGCATGTTGGAGACCTGGGACTGTTGGGGTACACACAAAGAAGGGAGGGGGGGCATCTGGACAGGTCATGGTCCTCTGATGGATCCGTAACATAGAATAGGTTGATTTAATTGCAGCAACTGTTCATGATTTTATTGAAAGTTTTTGTGTAGAACAAATCTGTGAATGAGATGGCTGCTCTTTGGCATGCAATGTATGCAATTTATTTCTCTACCGTTTACTAGAAAACATTTGCCGAAAGTCAGTCTGCTCCAAGAAGCATCACAATTTCCAACTTGAACAAAGGTGATGCAACGTCAAATTACCAGCTTTTATCATCAACCAAAAATGTGTGAAAAGTTAACAATCAAATGCATGATACAGCACAGCAAAACAGGAACCAAGGACAAATGACCTAAGTTGTTTGTAAAGCATGATTTGCTTGATGTCAATCCGTTTGAATGTCCTTTCCTGAAATGCTCAGAGACAGAGGTCAGTGTATGGAGTAATCGTGACAGACAAAACTATAACTTCCTTCACTTAGAGTCCTTGGTGTGCGAGATTTTCTTCCACAACAAGGTCTTGAGGTTGTTTAGGATCAGAGAGTGCTCCATCTCCATTTGTTCCGCCGAGCCCTTGAGCGCAATGCAGGCATACAGCTGCTTCTCCAGCTCCTCGCGGACGTCCGAGGGCGCCCCCCGCAGGAGGTAGTCCTTCAGGGCTCCGCAGGCCTTGGCCAGGTTGGGCCGGCTCGCTTCCGGCGTGCAGCGGTGCTTGGTGAGGTCACAGGAGGTGTGGCAGTCCGCCCCGTGGCGGCAGTCCTCGTCCGCCTCGCAGCGCTTCTCCCTCATGGCTTCCTGGAAGGTGGCCTCGGGGATGATGTTCTCCGCATCCATCACCTTCAGGTCGTGGCGCTCGTTGTAGCCGAAGCCGGCGGCGCTCACGTCACACATGAGGAAGCTGCCGAAGGTTCCGTGGAAGACGTCCTCCACCAGCTCCAGAAGGCCGATGGAGATCTTGGCCTTGCGCGGCCACGACGGGGTGAACCACTGGTCCATGCTGCGGCGCAGCCCTGCCGGGATCCACAGCTCCAGCAACCAGGGCAGGCTGATGCCGTACAGGGGTGCGTATGGAACCTTCTCCATCACGTAAAGATCCCCGCAGAAGCCCAGGAGCCTGGGCGTGTGCTCTCGGTCCTGGAGAACCACGGCCAGCAGGAACTCGTTCAGCTGAAGCAGGGCCCACATGGAACGGGCCTCGGGCAGAGAGATCTGCCCATCCTTGTTGGCGTCGGCAACAGACAGCACCAGGCCCACCAGGTCGGACAGGTTGGCCTGTTCGCCCACCTTGGCCTGGCAAGGGAGAGAGAGAGACAGGTTATCGTTTCGACCTGACGTGGTGTTTTGTCCTCAAAGTCCCACCCGCGCGAGCAATTCGCGATGCTGTGATTGGCTGCGGGAAAAGTTTTCTTTTTTTTATTGGAGTTTCCTGACCTTCAGATAGACGAGGACCATCTCTTTAAACTTCTCCACAGAGGTGCCCTTTGTGGGCTTGTCGAAGGGCGCTGCCTCCTTCCTCGGTTCTACTTCGGTCCCGAGGTCGTAGTGAGGGACTTCCTCCATCTGACACTTGACGATCCCATCCAGATCCCCCCAGATGCTGGCGTACACCTGGGAGCCACAGCAGATAGCCATGAGGAAACACACACACACACACTCACACACAACACACACACACACACTGTGGGGCAGCAACAACAACTAGAACACACATGGGACAATTGACGGAAGGCCTGACCTGGTTATTAGGCTTTGTGGACAAACACTTCCCCAGGTAGAGAGTGTCTTTTTCGCACAGGCTGCTGCAGGCGGAGCCATCGATTATTCCTCTCCGGTACTTGTCACACTGGGAGACACACAGATTACGTTTTCAGGAACACACACAGCTCAATATCAATGAGACCGCCGGTAATAAAGCATGTCAGAGAATAATGTTTCAGTATCGATTGAGGTAGTTGAATTTGTTTGTTCAGGGATTCACATTTTGTAGGAGTCAATTCTGCAATTTCAAAACACTATTCAACACTACTGTTATGTCAAAAGGTGAGGGAATTGCAATAAATGTTTGTGTGCTGCATCACTGAATATAGAAACTGGAAACTCACTATGGCGTTTTTGCACTCGTGTCCTCGACATAGCTCAGTGTAGGAGGAATATTCCACATACACCACCCAGCTACCGACAAACACTGCTAGCCAGGAAAAGAACAGGTACTTCATGTGAATGTAGGAGAACCGGGCCTAGGAGAGACAGAGAGGGGAGGGGGGGAGGGAAGGAAGGAAGGAAGGAAGGAGAGAGGGGAGGGAAGGTAGGGAAGGAAGGAAAGAAGTAGAGGGGGAGGGAAGGAAGGAAGGAAGGAAGGAGGGAGGGAGGGAGGGAGGGAGGGAGGAAAGGGGAGGGAAGGAAGAAAGGAAGAAAGAGAGAAGGCAGGGAGGGAAGAAGGAAGGAAGGAAGGAGAGAGGGGAGGGAGCGAAAGGAGTAAGGAGGGAAGGAAGGAAGGAAGAAAGGAGAGAAGGCAGGGAGGGAAGAAGGAAGGAAGGAAGGAAGGAAAGAGGGGAGGGAGGGAGCGAAGGGAGTAAGGAGGGAAGGAAGGAAGGAAGGAAGGAAGGAAGGAAGGAGGGAGGGAAGGAGGAAGGAGATAGGGGAGGGAAGGAAGGAAGGAGAGAGTGGGGAGAGCTGTAATGTGCTTCTATTCCCCAAAGATCAATACAAATACTTACTAGCTCCATCATTAACTCAAGTTGTGACATAGCACTCAAACGCAGCCACTGATGGGCACACTGAGTGAAACCTATCGATTTCTCCTCTAATGGTCATACGTGGTCTTTGCCATTACATTTTTGAGACTCCTGTTTAAGTGACTAAATCTGTGTGCCATCAGCAGGCCGTAACCCGCTCTGATGCTAAATGTCATTTGTGTGATTTGCCTCTTGCGTAGTCATTCGTATTCTTTCTGCACGGCCAATTGACATTTTCCTATGAACAAACACAGCCTCTCGGGGAGTCCTTTAAAGCAATACAAGTTACCTCTGGAAAGAGTGTTATCTAGCTGTGCCACAGAATCAAGGCGTTTTACATTCCCAGGGAGATCTCAACAGAGCCATTTGAAATCTAAATGCCACTCCATGAAATCTGGCAGGGTGGGAGAAGCCCCCTTGTGGCCTGACATTTAGCAATCTGAAATCTAAAACCACGCTGACTGTTTCAATCCACTTGTAGCAGAGGCGGGAGGGCTTGTGAAACAACATTTATAATTGCTGCTGACGTGTCATAAACTACGCACGTTTGCGGGCAGGAAAGTGATTAACCATGTAACCTCATTAACAACAGACCAGGAAGAATACTCAAGGGTATCTCGCTCTCTGTCTCTCTCTTATCTCTCATCTCTTTCTCTCAGTCTCTCTCTCGTTCATCCTTACAGCACAGCATCTTTGAGGTACTCAAACATCGGTGGGAACAGACGATGTAACTTGTTTTTCCCAACCACTTGACCACTCTTAACAGGGTGAACGCTTAATCACTGTAATGCAGCCTGTGTGTGTGTGTGTGTGTGTCAGCCTTTGTGTGGCTTGCAATCTATCTTGTCCCATTAATTAGCTTCAAGGTACAGAGGTATGAAGGGGGGTGTGTGCCTTCTGTAGAGATAGCATTGACTTCTCAGAAACTCACATGATCGATGAGGAAACAGGATTTAAATTGGACTCCAATTGATGCTGCCCTTATGTGAGGCTAGCTGAATACCCCATCAGCACAATGCCCACTGTCCTGCTGAGATTAAGTGGACAACTGCTTCTTGGCTAAGTAATTACATGATTACATCCACTTTTGGATCCCGTTCGTCGTTCGCATTCACGACGTTGTTGATTCGCCACTGTTGATATTAACAGGCGAATGAAAGAAAAAGGAAGCCGTGAATGCTCTAAGCCAGGATGCTGAAAAGGCTATGGAGGGATAACAGACTGCTCTTATCCATGTATTAGTAATGTTGTTGTCCGCTGATTGACAGTGACACACCTACCCTAAGCTCCCCCCTCCCCCCCTTTACCCTCAGTATGAATTTGCTTCATGGGTATAAACTCTCTCCCCCTCTCTGGGGCTCACACCCTCCTTCTAGGTTTGTTCCTCCCACTCAGCACAGGAGTGGCTATCCGCATCTGTCAATATTGACGGCGGCTGTCTGCATTCGTTAACCCCGGTTCGGTGGTATGCCTTCGACGGCGAGCACTTGGAAACGACACTGCTTGTTTCCGTCAAGGCGACAATTGTGCTGTGGCAACATGTTGTGTTGAGTTGAACGCACCTAACAGAGGCTCTCTTCCTGGTTTGTCTGACTCCAGGGGTATATATATATTAAACAAATGAACGGCTTCCTCCAAATACGAAAGGAAGGGCCTACCATCAGTAGGCTTTGCCTCCAGCTTTGTGGCACAAAGCATAGGTGCTTTCAAGGATGTAATGTAGTCCAAACCCCTTGTGTCAAAGTGGATGTAAAAAATTCATCAGCCCTTCACCAGGACTCAACAGAGCTGACAAGTGCGGTGAATGGTAATGACAGCAATATGGCTGGGGAGAAGACTTGCAGCATTCGTAGGCGTCGTGCACAGCCGGATGGCAACGTTATTCTGCAGTTTGCTGCTTTACAGATTATCCCCAGCTTCACCCCCCCCCCACCACACACACACACACACACAAATCGTGGAAGCAGACAGAAACCTTCTTTTTCGCCTGCAAACATGTGTTCTATGCTCATATTGATTTTTGAGTAGGTGTTATTTAAGCCTTCACTCCAGAGGTAGCATTCAACAGGGGGGGAAAAACGACGGGGGATAGAAAAAAAAATTGCCTTGAGTCTTTGAAAATCTATATTTCAGACCTCTCATTTATAACGGCAGTGATGCATGTCTATCCCCGTGATTGATTCTTGGGAAAGAGGGAAAAACAAACAAGGGCTAACGAGATGATATTGATCGCGACTGTTGTGACGGCTATTAATTAGAAACCAGCTTGCATATGCGTAGGTCGCAAAACAGGACGATCTGTCTCGAGCCACGAATGCCGTCCCTAACGATCCGAAGCCGACGAAAGGATATGATCAACGTTTATAGAGAAGGAAGACGGTTTAGCTCTCTATTCCTCAGCCGGCGAAGCTCTACGACAAGCGCTCGCAGCGCACGCACCAACACCCTGTCGTTCTGATGCGGGTGGTTGACTTCAGAATGTTGGCAGACGAGTCAGACGGTGGCAGACGTGCCAACGCTCTGCAGACGAGGCCCTTGGAATTCTCCACCGTCGTAACGGCCCTGGCCGGTTGACGGGCGGACAAAAACCCATCCGAAGAATCAAAGGTGGCGAAAGTGAGGTGGCGAAAGCACATCCGCGATACATCTGCGTGGTTAGGCTCAAACAGAACAGCAGCCTGGGCTCTAAAGGGCAGAGAGGATCCAGGCGAAAGATGACATTGCTGTTCTGACACTTGTTATTGCTGCCAGCTCAACCCTCATCCATTATGCATGATCGTAAAGCTAACTCTCAGAGGGGGGTTCCTCTCTAATGGGGTTCCTTGCCTGCCGTGCAAAGCCAGCGAGAGGGTCGGAGGGGGAGGGGGACGACTAGAATAGGGGTTGCAGGTGATATACTAGACAGGGATTAAGAGAGAGACAGAGAGAGATGGACAGAGATAGAAAGAAAGAGGTAGACAGGGAGAGAAAGAGGGATTGAGAGACAGGCAGAGAGTAAGAGCGAGGCAGAGAGACTTCAAGACAAAGAGACAGAGAGAGGCAGAGAGAGATGCAGATAGAGAGTTAAGACAGAGAGACAGAGAGAGTTAAAGACACAGAGAGAGAGAGGCAGAGAGAGTTAAAGACAGAGAGAGGCAGAGAGAGAGAGTTAAAGATAGAGAGAGATGCAGAGAGAGAGAGAGTTAAAGACAGAGAGAGATGCAGAGAGAGAGGCAGAGAGAGATGTAGAGAGAGAGGCAGAGAGAGAGGCAGAGAGAGATGCAGAGAGAGATGCAGAGAGAGAGGCAGAGAGAGATGCAGAGAGAGAGGCAGAGAGAGATGCAGAGAGGCAGATGCACAGAGAGATAGAGAGAGTAAACGACACGTATCCCTCACTATTACAGCCAGATAAACAGTGCTCTGACCAGATATTCCAGGCAGAAAAAGCAGCTGAGAACAGATGCATGGGAATGAACCATGTTGGATGTATTTCACCCTCGGTCGAGAGCTTCTTCAGAGGCAGCAAATCCTCTCCTCGCAGAGTTACGCAACCGTGCTTCATCCCAGCGTGTGGCTCTCCTCCTCCCAGGAGACAGGCTCTCTGGAGGCAGGGAGATGTCACTCTGGCCGTGCAGGAGTCGGGAGATCTGACTCATCACAGTTCAGACGGTCAGCATGCTATCAGGAGAACCGACCCTGCCCCCCCCCCTTCCCACCTTCCCCCCTTCCCCCTGGACACAGTTAAATTCTGACTCACCACTGCAACGTTCTTGCATTCAAAACACGACTTTGGAAATAGCTGTTTCTGTTGCAAAGACACTGCAGTTAAAGAGGCCAAAACGGCAATTCAAGTAGAAAACTCAATGTCCAAATCAAATAAAACTTTATTTATATGGTGCGTGTCACGCCGGAGGGCTGCACAATGTGCTTCACTCTGCATTGCACAGTGTCCACTCTGACAAATGCAACAAGCGCATGACACAAGTGAACAACAGAAGCGGTAGAGTTGTCACAAACAAACTGGACAAGAGAGTCTATTTGTGCCGTTTCCATAAAGCTGTGGAACACCAGACGCAGCTCCTATCTCAGAAGTACCACTTCACCTCCATGTTGCCTTATCACGTCAAACACAAGCGGCCCTCCACACTTTCAACTCCCACGAAGGGAACTTGAGTAGAAACTGTCACTAACTAAGCAAGGTGGATTGTCAAGGAAACACCTTTCCTTAAGCTTCTATCAAGCGTTTTAAGTATTGCGAGAGCCTTGGAAAAACACGTGTTGTTTTCAAACCAATCCAGCGTTAGGGGGAAATGAGACAAGTTTTAAACAGGGAGAGAACGATCACAACAAGACTCCCTCGAAAAAAAGAACCAGCGCGATAAATAATGCGACAGTTGCTTCCAAAAACCTTCCCCTTATCATCGTCGGTCTGTGCTTGCTCAGATAACTGACAGACATAAAAAAAACAAGTGTTATAAACTCCAAAGTCCCAAAACGGTTTCGAATTACGCTCTCGATATTGCGTAGGGTCAATATGGTTTAGTCGACCTATATATGCTGTGTGTCATCACCTCCAAGATGCTTCTGGTATAGATCACAATGTCTAATATGGTTGTCTTGGGCTTGATCACTGTCTATAGATGATGTCACCTACTGTATTTACTCAGACTGTTTGAGGCCATTCTCAAGACCGCTTCACCATTGGGACACACATGACCTTGATTTCTAGTGTTGTGTTGCTTTATCTGGACAGAAGCATTGTTTGGATTAAGAAGAACATGAGCAACTTTTTGGATTTCAATAAGGAGCCACTGCAGGAAAAGCACAGACGGGGGACATAAAAACGCGATCTCTTATGTAAGAGTTCATCGTCTCGTTTTTTTAAGCTTCGGATCCTCGTTTCGGGCGCCTCTGGTCAAGTCGTGGCCTTGTTAGATTTTTTCGATGTCCTAGAAAACTGGTTTACGGGCAGAGCTACCATACCCCCCTCTCCCCCCCCACCCCCCACTCACCAGTTTATTTTTGCCCTCACTGTGAAGTAAACATCAGCTGCTGCTATGATGCTAAACAAACATGAGTGAGAAGACATTGCCAGGGTGCACCTCCACATCGGCAGATGACAGATTTGAGGGGCTGTAAAGGAAGCTAATAATCTAAGTAATATGATGCACAATTGCATCTGCTATTGCCAATGGAATGAGGGAACCTTGCCCCGTGTTAATTGAAGAAATAATGTAATTCCAGCTGGACTTTCCTTAGAAATGTTGAACACCCTATCCTATTAAACAACCCACTCAAATCCTAGAACAAGCAACTGAAATAGATATTACAAAGCAACTGTATTTTCTGTACAGACAGGAACATAAATAGGGAGGAGATTGATGAAACGAGAGCTATGATTTTGCAATCGGTTTTGAAATCGAATTGTGCAAGATCGTGTGTATGTCTCGGAAATCATATAGAAACTACGAGCAATACTAAAACGTACGGCAATCTGCATACGGGACAGATGACTATCCACTCAAAGTGATTATTTTCATCCACAGTCGTGTGTTCCCCTGCACGGGCTCCCTGTGTTTGTTAAAACGGGATCATTGCTGTTGCTACAGCAACGAGGAGAGCTAGGTTGGACCAATGGCAGAATTCTGTTCATGATGGCTTCACACATTAAGTGTATCATATGCTCCGTACACATAATTACAGCCTACAATCTAATCAAAAATATAATTTAAAATAACTCCGCGAATAGTAATTATATCAATCTTATTGGGAGAGCACATTGCCAGCGGTTTTATTTCTACAATAATCTATAAGCAATAGCCAGTTTTGCTTGCTGTGCTAAAAAGTTGAGAATAAATCTGTTTCTACGTAAAACTGGAACGTGATGCACGCAAAACAACAGTGAATGATGTCATATTTATTTAAACGGGAAAATAAGCCGTTAGTATTGTCAAAAGCCTTACCTGGATGTAAATGGGCTTCCTCAGCCAGACCCATGGTAACAGACCTCTTGCCATTGCAAATACGACACATCTCACATCGCTAACCTGACGGAGAGAGGGAAAAAAAAACCCTCATTAAAACGGTGTTCCCCATCAGATGGATTTGTCTCTGTGGTTTGATCGTCATATTCATTCGTGATACAAAACAAATGTAATCATACCCTTTTACCACATTATTTTCTTCTCCGCCAAGACACCAGTTAGGGTTGCCTTAGATGCTGCAAAACAGCAAGTACAGTAGCCCAGCGTACTGCAGGTCTTCGAGACCGCTGCGCGCAGGCGAAGGATATGATCGCACTAGAAGAGCCCTCTATGGGCGCACCGATATGTATAAGGCTGTATTCAATAACCGCAAAGACTGAAATGTTTCGACTGGATATTGAATATGACATTCGTTTGATTCTTTCAAAACCTGTGTGCTGGGAGGTCACAGCTGTACTGTGATATATACTGTGACAGTGGTAGGCGTGGGTGTGTTTGCTAAAAAGGTTTGCTTTGAGTCTTGGAGAAGGATCTGAATTGACGATTTACCTGGCCGGCGGGTTGTAAAACGTACACCTACGTCACCATTCCAAACTAGTCACCTGGTCAATGGTCTTTTTCGGTGTTCCAGATCGAACCGTTTGGAAGGACTTTCGGAGACCTTGTAACACTATGTATGCAGAAGTATTGGCTAGGACAGCTTTGGTTGAAACAAAAAACAATGTTTAAAGCTTGAGCTTAATCTTAGTCTTACAATAACCAGAAAGTTTACGATCTTTGGATAATACTCCGCGGATATCAGTCGTGACCACAAGTGACAGCAAGGAACTGGCCAATTAATCCAGTTAATTTCAGGTGAGCGCAAATAAGTGTCGTAACTTTGGTTGGTCGATGGTTGCACTCAGTGCTTGGAGCTCTTTTCAAGAAGATAGGTCTGGCTTTAGCATGGGAGCGTGACGTGAAATCGGCGGCTATAACTATGCGGCTACCGTTGAATGTGTTTGTCGTTTTGTTTGGATGAAGAATTCAATACAATGGTGGAAGTTGATAAGGTTTCAGAATGTGAGATGCTGTTTGTTCTACAGTCTTGGTCAGGTCAAAGCTCAGGTAAGATAGCGCAACTCGGCCCCACTCTTCCCCATGCCCAATTACTTTCCAAATGAATGATTAATGACTGTCAGTGTAAAAACATTCTTCCCTTACGAATAGGCAAATAAAGGTAAAACGAAGTCCTGTGGAAACTATTTTCAAAACGGTAACGTCAGACTGCAAGCTAAATCTGAAACGATGGCGGTTTCTGAGTCGTAGCTAGAGCTAGCTGTTCCTCAGACTGTTGATTTAAAAAAAAAAGTGCTTTCCCTTAACAGAGATGGAGGAGTTCGGTTCTGGTCACACGAACATGTACGAATCCAACAGCCATCCGACCTGGGAAAACCACCAGCACCGTCATACCGTGGAAATGGCAGAGGACCTCAGGAGAAAGATCAAGTTCTACTTCATGAACCCCTGTGAGAAGTACATGGCGCGCGGACGGAAACCATGGAAACTACTTCTTCAGATCATCAAAATCGCCATCATCACCATCCAGGTACTGACTATGGTAGACACCGTGAGTGGTGTGGATCAACTACGGATTAGAAATGTTATACTTTGATGTTCATTTGTAGAAAGACCGTTTTTTTCTGTTTCTAGGGCCTTGTATTGGCATAGTTCACACAGGTTTGAAAGACGTCTGGTATAATTAAAAAGATTTTTTTTTCTTTCTAGTTGGTGTCTTTTGGACTAAGTAACCAGATGGTGGTGACTTTCAAAGAAGAAAATCTGATGGCATTCAAGCATCTCTTTCTGAAAGACTACGTTGATCAGAAAGGCATTTCCTATGCCCTTTACCACCAGGAGCAAGTGTACGATCACATCTACTACGTTGTTAATCAGGTAAGGACAGTTGGTTGACTTGCAGCCTGTTACAACTAAATCCGACCGTTATTTTCAAGACTGAAAGAATTCGGATGGAAAAAATCTCCCTGCAACTTAACTTTGCAACTGAACTTCTGTACTGAAGGTGTAATATTGGCCTACTTTTTTTTCTTGACTGATGATATAGTTTTACAAGGCTTCAACCATTTACAGTCCTATATCAAGGTATCAAATGATTCATACATGGTTTGTGTATCTTGTTAAACTTGTAGTTTGGAAGTCTACTGAACATCACGGTCGGAAACCATGCCTACGAGCGCAATGGCTCCGCCTACTCTCCTCTCTATCTATGTCAGGAGTTCTACAGGAACGGCAGCATATACCCTGGGAAAGAGACATTTGAAATAGATGCACAAGTGGAATATGGTACGTTCACATTGGAACAAGACAGTTCTGTATTTAGAAAATGGTTTGATTTTGTTTTTTTGAAAGCCAAAATGTCATACACCCCCCCATCTCCTCCAGAGTGCCTGGAGATTTTCCCAATGAGCCCATTGGAACCATTTTCAGCAATTGAAGGGCTTCCTGGTTTCATTCTACATTTCAAAAGGTTACTGCTTAGATATTGGTCTACAACAAATTTTTATCAAATGTGTGTTGGGGTTTTTTGTGTGCGAATATGTTGCTCCTTAAGTGCTTGTTTTTAACCGTTGTGCTTGATTGCGATGAAGCCCTGACGCCGTTTAGCTAATATGCCAAGTTGTGCCTGTTAGCGATGCATCTCTTTGCGTTACAGGTTGTTGTCTGTTCGCATTCAGTTTGTTCTGAAAGCCATAAACCTTCAGACCGTCAGACATCGAGAGCTTCCTGACTGCTATGATTTCAAAGTCATGGTGAGAGACCTGTTATCTCACTGGATACGTTGCAACTAGTATTGATATTTCAGGGTTTTTTAAATTAGTGAATTCAAAACCCAACCAATTCTGTGGTGTTTACATTTCGATAAAGGATTCAACGCGGTTTTGAAATTCATTGTTGCTGTTTTGGTTCCAGACATGATGTTTCAATTGGTGGGAATGTTTTGAATGTTGAAAAACAAGGCGTGAAAAGCAAACGAGTGTGTTTTGAAGTGCGCATGACTTGACATAACCCTTTCAAATATTGCCTTCTGGTTTAAAGATTACCTACGACAATCAGGCCCACAGTGGGAGAATAAAGGTCAACCTAGACACTGATGTTGAGATCAATGAATGCAGAGACTGGAGTGTCACAGGGGCATGTGAGTGTCGGTGCTTGCAGTACCTATGTCTCCCAAAGGGTGGCAGTGTTTTTACATCTCAAACTCGATGACATTTCTATTGGAAAGATTATTCAACGTTCAGTCATTTAATGATGTGATCCTATTTTTGGGTGGATTGGGTTAATGTAGTGCTGTTTGGCTACATATTCATTTTCAGCTCCCAGGAACATATATTACCAACTGCTGTTTGACTGTCTCATTATCTTGACCTGCATCACCTCTCTGATCCTCTGCACGCGATCTGTGCTGAAAGGAATTCACCTTCAGTTTGTAAGCGAAACTTAATCAGAATCTTTAGATTAACGACTACCACCATGGGCAAATACATACCCTCTTTTTTTTGGGGGGGGGGGGACGTGTAAAATGAACAATCTACATTTCTTCTGGTTTTTCGTAGGAGTACGTCAACTTTCGCAGATCCTGCAATGGTAACGAGGTGCTGTGGTCAGACAGGCTGGAGTTTCTGAATGGCTGGTATATCCTCATCATCTTCAGCGATGCCCTCACAATCATTGGCTCCATTCTTAAAATAGAAATCCAGGCAAAGGTGAGTATCTGTATAAGTGTGGACAGATTGGTGTCATAACTGAATGGATTCTTCACCTTTGTAGTTACTTGATCCATGTCAACCCATGTCGTTTACCTTTAGAATCTAACAAGCTACGACGTGTGTAGCATTTTCCTGGGTACTGGCACCATGTTTGTCTGGATTGGAGTCATCCGCTACATGGGTTACTTCAAGAAGTACAACGTAAGTTAGTCCGTCTGTGCTGCGTTTAAGTTCATTTAGAAACGCCATGGTAGGCTATATCTGTTGCTTTGCTACCTGCTAATTTCCTCTCCTCTCCACCTTCAGATTCTCATCCTGACTTTGAGGGCCGCGTTCCCCAATGTCATTCGCTTCATCTGCTGCGCTGGGATCATCTACTTGAGCTATTGTTTCTGTGGCTGGATAGTGCTTGGTCCTTACCATGAGAAGGTAGGGGTTACATCCTCACGGTTTTTGAAACAACATTTGGAAAAATAACCGTCATCCAAAGTATTTCTCATCAACAGATTTTTTTGTTGTTGTTGCTCCTTTTGATGTATTCGCTTATCGGACGCTTTTCATCTGAAGAACCAAACTTTTTATTTTTTATTTTTCTGTCAGTTCCGGACCCTGAACACGGTTTCCGAGTGCCTGTTCTCTCTCATCAACGGGGACGACATGTTCCCCACCTTCAAGGGCATGCAACAGAAGAGCAACCTGGTGTGGCTGTTCAGCCGAGTGTACCTCTACACCTTCGTCTCCCTCTTCATCTACATGATCCTCAGCCTCTTCATCACCCTCATCACCAACACCTACGACACCATTAAGGTAAGGAAGAACCAGAGCTGTCCCATCTACTGGCGCTTCAGTGGATCCTTCCAACTTTTTTTAATTTTTGCATTTCTGTTTTGACTCCCAGCAACAACAGCAGGAGGGAAACTTGGTGTCGGAACTTCATAAGTTTATCTCCGAGTGTAAAGACCTGCCGGACTCTGGGATGTACCGTGTGGATGAGGGCTCTCGTTCCTGTTTCACCTGCTGCCTGCCAAGGTAAGGCTTCTCTCCCGCCCGCTGCCTGCCCAGGTAAGGCTTCTCTTCTGCCCGCTGCCTGCCCAGGTAAGGCTTCTCTTCTGCCCGCTGCCTGCCCAGGTAAGGCTTCTCTTCCGCCCGCTGCCTGCTCAGGTAAGGCTTCTCTTCTGCCCGCTGCCTGCCCAGGTAAGGCTTCTCTTCCGCCCGCTGCTGAGTTTGTGGACGTTCACGGCCGACAGCTGTAATGGACGCTTGTGTTGGGTTTTCCAGATGCGTTACTGATCGAGATCGGCTGACCGTCGAATCCTAGAACAACCTTGAAGAGAAGGAGGATGTTTCACTGCTGCACTTTACCATTCCACACTCCTTGGCATGTTTAGAATCACGTCTAGGAAAACGTATGATATGCAAACCACTATGTATTAGAATGCACCAATGTACTGCGATTTCAAATGGGATTAAGATTTTGTAAATATTCTAATTAAACTCAATAAAAGGATACATTTGTTAATGGGTATTCCTTGGTTTACATATTGATGGGTACTGGTTGAAAGTTCAAGAGATTCCATATGTTAGGCATGTTAAGATATCGTTGGCCTATGCTTGGACCTTCTCTTGGGACCCTTAATTTACAGAAAACACCCAAAAGGAGTTATAGTTGTCTGACAGGTCCCTGTGTTGGTAAAATGGCCTTGATCCCATAAGGCCAGTACTCTATACTGTCTAAGAGCTTACGTCAAACACTTGTGTAACTGAACGTGTATGAATCCTATAGGCTGAATAACTGTTCTTTGTCTCTGAAAACTATATAAACTCATGTATGTGGACTTTATACTTTGAAGATTGTACCCTGTACCTCTTCCCGACCGGTCGTATTTATTAAACTCGGAAAGGGATCTCTGAGTTTGTCGTTGTGTCATCTGTGTCTTCAAGACCATCACATTGATAAAAAACCCTACAATATGTAGTATGCAGTTAAGGTTGAATCACACGGATACATGTCATATAGAACTATTGTATTAAGAAAAGTGGAAGAAAAGCGACTTTCTGATGAAATGTGGTTTTACTTCACCAAGGTCAACAGAAACTCAAGTAAAAAAAAAAACAGACTTTTCCTCATGATCCCTGTTACCTTTTTTTTTAACCCCCATTCAAAAAGAGGTACTACACAAAAGCTATAAAAAATAAAAGCTATACCAAAAATCGCTAGCTATAAACGTCCTTTTTCACTCAGTTACACATCAGGTGAAGGGAAATATAGAATACAGAAATAAAACCGTTGGGTCTGTTCATGATCTTATCAAAAGTAGACCAGGAGAGACAATTCATGACGAGACGCAATCGCTAGTTCCCAGGAGGAGTAACTGTCCTCATCCTGGGAGAGAGTAACGTGGAGAATCTGTTCTGACGAGCTTGTCCCGACTCAGACCGCTCAGTCTGGGTTCTCCTGGGAGCAGCCGGAACCAGGGGGGACTTGGACCCGCTGCTCGTCTATCCTCTTAGCCTGGGAGCGCAGGACGAGGCTGAAGAAGTCTTCGTCTGGGACAGTGGGCCCCTTAGTGAGTGGAGGGGGAGCAGCAGACCTCTGGTCATCAAGCCTGGAGCTCTGGAGGGCAAAGCAAGATGGAGAAAACAATGACATCTTGACCAGTGGATTCAATTCCACCGAAGCATTTTGAATTCTCCCGTTTGTTTGTTTTTTTGGGTCCGGCTCTTTTCATAATCACTGACAAACGGCTTCGCAGGAGCCCCCAGATCAGCATAACCAACACAAATCCTGTCAGAGACGATGAACTTCTCTCAGACAACGACGCCAGCTGCTGCGTCCTTCTGTCGCGGATGCTGACGGACCTACCTGGCACTTGACCAGTATGTCAAAAAAGACATCTTCGGCCTGAGGGTGGTCAGCGCTGGCCATTAGCCGGCTGAGCATGGAGGAGCTGGGAGCTGCCTGGTCGCTGCTGCTCAGTCGCAGGCCTGGGAGGCTGCCCACGCCGGCCCTCTGCTCGTCCAGCCGGTCCAGGAACGGGCCGCTGTCTGGGGACACCCCGCACTCTGAAGTAGCTGCCGGTAGGAAGACGGTTCAGAGAGAACAGTGTAAGAGTAAAGACTGTGAAGAAGGGATTAAAGAAAGAGGAGATTAATTTAATGGTCGCTTTCTCTAATCTGCAGCCGCAATGGTAAGACTTGCATTCAGTCAAGCCTGAGGGAGTTCTCATTCATGCCTACCTCAAAGTTTAAGGAATTAGTGGAAGCACTTTCACGCATGAATCCCTACAGCACGGAGGTATGTTATGGGTAAGCGTGTGCGTGCGGTGGGAGGGGCTAACTCACATTTCCTCAGGGCTACAGGAGGGGCGGTACAGGGGGAGGAGGGAGCGGAGACGGGGCTCTGGCCTTCTAACAGGTTGCACCTTTGGTCGTCCAGCCTGCTGCCCTGGAATCGACTGAGGAGGTCAAAGAAGCCCTCGTCTCCCAGAGTGTCGTGAGTAAGGTGCTACAGCAGAAAAACAGGTCCGAGCGCGTCAACGCTGCAGACAAAGACACGGTGCCAAAAAGAACCCCTCCCTTCATGGTGTGGAGGGACCCCCCCCCCCTCTCTACCTTAGCTGAGTCCTGGGAGGAGGCCTCCATCGGAGGGGCCGGGGCGGTGTTGCTGCTGTCCTGGAGGACGCGATTGGGCGCGCTGGACTTCTTGTGGCTCTTGGATTTCTTCCCTCGCAGACGGTTGATGAAGAACACTTTCGAGGAGACCTTGGCCACGTGGGACTTGGTGGGAGAGGGGCAGAGTTCTTCACCCCAGTCCTGCACATCCAAGGTGGATCGATTTTTCAAAATCAATTGCAATTCTATTCATTTGCTTAATTCAAAAACCCATCATGAAACAAACATACACCCCCAGATATACTCGAATTGAGAGGTTTACTATTCGCACAAGCGAATGATGATCCTATTACAGTTTCAGTATAAAAACGGGCGTTTCAGTATACAAACGGGCGTTTAAGTGCTGGTGGGTGGTGATTACGTACAGCTTGTTTGTCTGGGCCAGAACTCAACAGTTCCAGGTTCTCTATACTGGCCCTTTTCTCCAGCTTCATTCCTGCAACACAGTCAGACAGTCTGCACGTGCCCACACTGCCCATGGCAGTTGGATCCTGAGGTGCAAAATGGCGCCGGAGGCCAGACTGAATTGGACTTACCTGAAAGGTTCTGGTCTGTTCCGTGGATTTCTGTAAGGACTAAGCTGTTAGTGTTGGTGTCGGGGACAGTGTTAGAGGGGCTGCTGGTGTTGCCTTTTAACCCCAGCACCACCTGAAGGTCGGACATGTTCATTTTGGCCGTCAGCTCGCCACTCTTGTCTCCGGTCTAGGAGAAACACCGGTAGTATGTTAGAGGAGGAAAATTCAGTTTGACGCTTGATCTCACACACACACACACACACACGTGTCCCATTCTGTTCCTGAGGCGTCCAGTAGAGGGCGAGGGGGATGATGACGACTGTAACACGATGACAGAGCTTGATAATGTGTGCATAGGAGAAAGAACACAGTAAACAAGCACCTCTTTAGAGATCTCCAGATGTCTCTCTGCGAAGCACATGGCCTGATCATGATTCCCCAGGGCTGTGTAGGCGTTTCCTAGACTCCAGCACGCTCTGCCCTCCCCGACCCTGCGTGCGCACACACACACACACACACACACACACGAACCTTGAGCACAGCCTTCCTCAGGACAGTCAGAGGCTCTGTTGAGGATGATCTTCAGTACGTACCTGTCCCTAAGGTCCTCAGCTATGATCAGGTGTTTGAGGTGGTAGTCGATGGCTCTCTCGTAGTCCTGGAGGAGTGTGTAGGTGTTGCCCAGGCTGTAGCAGGCCTGGGCCTCACCAGCTCTGTCTTTCAACAGGCGAGCTAGCTGCAGAGTCCTCCTGGGGAGGGAGAGAGGAGGGGGGTCAGGATTGGGTCACAACCCTTGTGCTCTCTTCACATTCTGCAACTAAGGGTCAAAAAGGCCCCACCTTCAACTCTGGAAAAAAGCTATTACATTTTTACCCTGTACCTGAAATGGCTGAATCAGAAAGATTTCGTTTGGTCTGAGTTCAATCAAGCACATGCAATCTAAAAAGGTCTGACTGTGGGTGTGCGTGCAACATAGTTCCGGGTCATTCTGGACCCCGAAAAGGGCCGACAAGGCTTAAATCTTTTCTCTGAACATATACAGAGCTGGAACTCCATGTCATCCACAAGAGCAACCAGAAGGTTTCAACGGAGATGACCACAGCGGACTGGCGCCATGGTTACGGTCACTTACTTGTAATGGTCTGCCGCCCTCTCGAACTGGCCCAGGAATATGTAGGCGTTGCCAAGGTTACAGTGGGCCCTCCTCTCTGCTGCCCTGTCCCCAAACTCCTTAGCGATAAGGAGACGCTGCCACGGCAACAAAAGGCATCGTCATGGTACAGTTGAAAATATCCGAAAGGGTTGGGCCAAAGCGACACAATATTCACAATGTCACCAGATGTCTGGCAGCCGTGCTCTTACTTGTTCGTGGGCCAGCACTGCGTCCGGGAAGTTGCCAAGGATGTAGTGAGTGTTGCCAAGGTTACCGTAAGTCCGTCCCTGCGCCGCTCGGTCTCCCAGCTCCTTCACAATAGACAGGTTTGCACTGCGGCAGGTGGGCGCACACAAGGGGCGAGAGCAGTACAAATGCACTTATCGTTTATGCTCATTTATAGACACTTGTGCGTTTCAGTCGCCATTTGACAGGCTTGATCTGGGAGGCGACACTAACGTGTAATATTCCGTTGCTCTCCTCAGGGCTTCCCTGGCCTCCTCAGGGAACTCTCCGGGTTCAGCTCCTGTCCAACAGATGCTCTTCCCCTTGGCGTGGTAAACGTTCCCAAAATTATACAGGGCCCGAGCCTGCCCAACCTACCACGCACACACAAACACACGCACACACACACAGTTAAAAAGAAAGACCAAACCAACCTAAATTGTAATTACACACTTAAAATACACCAACGCCCAACCCACAGGGTGCTGGCAAACTATTCTAGATAATGGGCCACTGAAATCTTAACTATTCAGTGGTTGGAAAAACATTTGATCTGCTACAGTCTAAAAACGCAGCGCGGAAATTAGTTGCAAAAACCCTCAAATATGTGATTCGGCTGCAGCTTTAGGATGGGATTTAGGGATGATTCTGATGTTGTCAGGCCTCACCATATCATACATGGCTCTTGTGATCTCTAGGTGTCTCTGGCAACAGACCACCGCCTCGCTGTAGCGACCCAACACCTTCAGAGTGTTGCCCAGGTTCCCACTGGCTTTTGCTTCTCCAAGTTCATCTCCGATAGTTCTGTTGGACGGCACGTTCGAGCACAAACCATCAGAGAAGCTCAGATCGAAAGCAGTACCCCCCCCCCCCCCCCCACACACCGATCAAAGAGAACAGCGTTGGTAACTGTGCTATCATTCCTACTCTTAGAACTACAGCTGCACAAGCGGGTTCAGGCTCTGCCCCCCCTCCCCCCTCCCCCCTTGTGTACCTGGTGAGGGTGAGGTCATGGTGGTGGTACTCCAGGGCTTTGCCGTAGTCCTGCAGGTGAAAGTAGGCGTTCCCCAGCTGGCTGTAGATGGCGCTGAGGATCTGCAGGTCCTCGGTGCCCACCTGGATGGCAGACTCGAAGAAGGAGACCCCGGCACGGTAATCTCCCACCTTGCACAGCCTCTCGCCCTCCAGCGCCATCTCCAGGCAGGAAGACTCCATCCTGAAAGAGCGAGAACGGAGCAGAGGGTTGAATGGAAAGCGAGTTTGTCCCGGTCACGCTGCTTACGGGAAGGATGGGGGGGGAAGAACAGCCCACCGTGAATACGGTAGAACTGACAGCGTCAAATACAAGACTGTTTTCACGTGGAAGTCAGTTAGTTGTCGGTTTCCACCCCCTGCTTGTAAAGAACGGCTGGAATTTTCCACTGAAAAAGACTGCTTCCTCTAAACGTGACTCAGGCAGCAGGGAACCATTATAACCTTTCTTACATCTGCAGGGTGCCTCCACAAGACTGCTGAGGAAGTGAAATATGCCGTAAAATGGTTATAACAGCTCGTAGCTATCACCTACAGTACACGGCCGGTTCGTGGGTAGGTTGAATCTCATTGAATGCGCTGCCTCCTGTCAGTGCTGTCAAGGTAAGGTATGTTTAACAAAGACGGCTGCTCAGATAGTTTGTCACCTCGATGGGATCGCTCCAACTCACAAAGACACACAGCCAACCTCAAGTTAGGAGTGCATTTTCCATCTGCAACAGTTAAACGATAATAATCCTTCTCCTCCATAAAAAAAACAAGACAATAAAATCTTGTGCATTCATGGCACCGCATTTCTGCATCCTGACAAAATGCTGCAGATACACCTTTTAGTCCATTTTTCTGAAGACCCGTTTCTTTCGACTCCCACTAAGGGATGGCTAGGGAGCCGTCCAAGCCATCCCACATGGCTGCACATCCACCTCCACGTACCTTTTGCCTCTCTTAAACTTGACACACTCCAGACATTTGGACAGGATGGACATCTCAAACTTGGGACCGGAGACACAGGCAGACACGGCTCCTTCAGCGAGACACTCGTCAGCTGTCGTCCTCTGGCGCGCATTCGCATAATGACCAGCGGGTCCGCTGACCCGTTCACCCAGCCCCCCAAAAACGATCTCGCCAGCCTCTCTGACCGCGTCCCGCTGTTACGGCGAGGCTAACGTCTATAGCCACTCCCTTGGATTGCCTCGGAGAACATCTTTTGTTTGCGCTCGCTTTGAGGGTGATGTCAGGTCCCGTGCGCGGGACGAGTTAGCGAGCGGTAAGCCGAGATAAGCCAACGGCTGCACTTCTACACTTCATCTTCAGCGGTCGAACCTTCCCTTTAGGCCACCTGCTTGTGTGTGTCACTTGTAATTAGCGCAGATACTTGAGGTGATTAGCCCCTCTCCGACAGCGGACGGGGGAATCCTTCAACGCTTCTGTAACAACGCCAGTTTAAAACCCCTTATTTGAATAAAAGGGCTAGGTAGGCACTAAATCATGGATTGGCGGCGTGTCAAAGTCAAATATTCAGTGCCACTGTCGCGACGATCAGTTTACAATTCAGAGAATTGGTACTACAGCATTCTACAGAGATCGTACAGCCTGTACTAACGAAACCTTTTTACTTAAGGATAGCTTTTCTCAATCCGGGCCCTCGGGAACCTCTGCCCTGCATATCTTAGAGGTGTCCCCCCCCCCGCCCCCCGCCCCCCGCTCCCCTTCCAACACACCTGACTTCGGTGAATGGGTCGTGACCAATCACAGAGGAAGCCTAATACTGCCCCTGTTCATTTGAACCTAGTGTGTTAGAGCAAGGGAAACATCCACAACATTCAGTGCAGGGAAACTGCACTGAATGTTTTAGGTGCCGCCTGGATCCCCCTCTATCAGGGACGGGCTGGGAGTAAAAAGACGCCCTGGACTTTGATCCAGACCGAACCACCAGAACCAGGCCCCGTATACGTAAAGGCCAGTGGCCCTCGGGTCCAAAAGTGCTTCGGCCCATTGGGAATTCTCTTGGTTCTCCTGATGGTCAGTCCACTACTGCCCTCCATCCTAAACAGTGCTGTCTCTCCTCGGTGTGACTTCTTTGTTCTGTACCATGACAACCTCCTACGGTTTAAGGCCTACGTAGCGGTTTGAAAGCTTTTCAACGAATGATTTCGAAATAAATGCCTCCTAGTTATATTCAATCATTTGAAAGACAGAAATGGGAACGCTCTCTCCCCCCACCCCCCGTGTTCTGAGTCTCCAGTCAGCTCAATTAGCAGAAATCTCCTTGCGTGAATTAACTTGGATGCTCGACCTGGGTTGCCCTGAACATGGACGCACAGCGTCTGGAGTGACAGACCGCATCCGATCGATGACCTCATCTGACCTGAAGGCAAACTTCCTGATCTGGTGTTTTTGGATCCAGGAAGTCTTTGCACCGTTTACGGCTCTATAACCATACAGACATTCAGCGTCTTCCACCTACGATTCCAAGGGCGGGACTGGTGGGTCAGGGAGTTGGTTAACATCTATACAGAACAATAGAGCCTAATGTTTATTTTTGAATTCAGTTACAACAACAAAAAAGACACAAAAAAAGTTTACAGACGGCTCATCAAGACTGGGCATGTACCTAGACAAGCTGGTATGACGATCGGCAAATCTGCACGCTCGCTGCAAGCTCGGTCGGTGTGTCAGACTGCTCAAAGGAGAGGAGGGTGAGTGAGTGTTACGAAACAAGCGCACGCCCACGCAAGGTATAGCGCTCATCAACAGACTCATCATCAATGTTTCAATACAGCCATAAAACTTTGATGTGGTGGAAACCAGCGCTAGGCCCTATAACTTCACATTACGTGGTACTGAGATACTAAAGGTGTCATTTGATCTGAACAGAAATAAATTTCACCACAGAAAAACACAAAAACAAACCCTATAAATTACCGGTTTATCATGTAGAGGATGACGTCCTGAGTTAGTAAACCACTGAATGTACATGGATCATAGAGACAGGATGTGAGGACGACATGAGTAACATATTACAAGCACCCTGCTTGTCATGACAATATTTCTGTCAAATTGGAACTGAAATTCTGAAGGAGGGTAGAATTGGGGTTTTTAAACGACCTACCGATGGCGAACATGCAGGGCTTGCTCTTTGTCCGGTACGTTAAGCAGGGATATACTGTTATCCATTTGAGTGCATAGTAAATACCAACTTCCTCTTGAAATCCAGGTTTTAAAATAGTCATGGAAAAGTAGAACGTGGTTCTCCCCCACCATATAATTTGTTTAAACCGAACACAACCAAGCCACGCGATTCTAAAACAAACCTAGTCCAACCCTAAACGGGGCTATTTACACTCCAGACTGCAAAACATAGAGGCAATAACACTTCAGACACGGCGAACTCTCTTTCTTTCTCTCTCTCTCTATTCGTTTGTTGAGCCCCCTGCCACACTAACTCTGTCTCTTAATATATCTGAGTGAAATAGGAGACATGGAAAGGTAACCCATTCTCAAGCACCATGGCAACTACGGCCATAGACCGAGCAAGGAGACGGACAACTATTTCGAAAGTACGCAATAGAGTTGAATGAACTCAGAGGCTTTTTCCATCAGTAACAAATATACAAGTAATGTACTTGTATAAGTAAATATATAAATATCAATAAGTAAATTAAACAAATAGTTTGAGACCCTCCGGCATTCTCCAATAATATGTCTGAAAATGGAGGAAACTTGGTTTATGGTTAATATCCGGTACAGGGTTCAAAATAACTCCGTTTGGATGAGGATGAATGCATCTATTGACATAGCAGGGAAACTGCGACCTGGTCAACCAATAGCGGCCACATATATGCGACTGGTAAAGTCTCAGACACTAAACCTAGTGAATTAAAAAGAATGTATCAATTGATCTTGTATGAATTGTTGCTGGTGGATTAAAAGTGGTTGTGAAATTCTTACACTTCAAGACATGCTGCCACACGCTCGCACCCAAAGGAAACAACGACAACGAAAAACTTCATGAACGATTGACCCGCGACACAATGTCATGCCTTTCACAGCCATAATTGCAACATATCGATAAACAAACGCAAATGCATTTGGTAACTTAATTGTGATAGCCGTTGGGTACCAACGCAAATAGTGTGTTACAGGAAAATTAAGTAAATAGTTTAGAATAGCCTAGGGCCAAAAAAAATGGGTGGGTTGTCGACTCATTGTCGAATAAACCAAAGCTTGAAAATTAGGCTAACCGTGTTACGAGTTGAGAGAATAACGACAAATCTTACCTTGCACTGAAAAACCGAGATATAGTCCTTTTACTTTGATAAGCGACTGTAACTAGGGTGATATCTACATATCTTTCTACGTCATTTGAGTCGCCAAAGTCATTTTTTTATAGAACCCACATGGAGAAACGGTGCTTTAAATTGACCAATGGCGCTTAAGCCACGTTGGAGGAAAACACGCCCATTTACTAGAGGAAACATTGGCTATAAGAATGTGATTTCATGAATTGCGGTGGGTAGACAAAAACGTATATTTCTTTGACAGTCATATTGAGATATTCCAAAGCAGCAACCGCTCTTTACGTTTTTAGCAAATAGTTGTGGTAGTCTCTTACATCAACACAACCATAAGCGTCTTTTAGGGATGGTGTGGTAGATTGAACCACGATTGTTAATATTCAATAACATACAGGTGAAAAAAACGAATTATATGAATATATATATTTACATATGCATTTTAATTTAAAAAAATCTAACATCTATATAATTTCGTGTTTAAATATTATTTATATATATTATATAGATTAATCTATATATATTAACCTATATATTTCAATATATATTAAATATATATACATATAATCTATGTCTATATCGATATTAATAATATGTCATATCCATTTGCAAATGACAAATACCGGACGCCTGTAGGGCCACACATAGACTGCAGGTGGCGCTCAAGGATAAACTACAAGGATAAACTAATAACAAAAGACAATTACAATAATACTCAACATCCACACCCAATACAGTCAAATTATGTCCTCTTTTACCAACTTGTAAATCAAGGCTGAAGTCCTAAAGGGAAAAATAGTAACAAATAGAGCACACAGAAAACAAAGCAGAAAATCAAGAATCAGAAGTGCGTAGATCTTAAAATATTTCGAGTAAATAAAGAGTCAAGACATAAGGAGGTCCTAAACTCCCCCATGGCCTCGTCATGGCAACGCACAGCGTTGTAACATCTACAATAAAACATACAGTAGCAAAAATGTCAAACCGCAAGTACAGCATCGAATTATGATTTATTAAGTCCGTAAAGTAGGACAGCTTTGACATATTACATTACAAACGCCCAAGAAAGCTGGGTTAATTCTTTGTGTAACGCCAGTTTGAGGACATGTCGTTCACCTGATACCCTGGTACTCAAAGTGGCCGATCTCTCAGACAACACCTCCTGCTGTTCCCATTGTGTCTCCTTGTGCTCCATCTTTCACTGCTTACACTACAGTTCCTTTGAAGACTATCACATATCTGTTGTTCTGATGGAAGATCACGATTAGGTGATTGTTTATGGCCCTTCCCACAACAAGTATTTTCTCACCTGTAACCTCCAGACCGTTGCGAAGCGGTAATTCCATTTAGATCTTATACGTTTTGATTATAAATTCTTTTTGAAAAGTAAAAGACAACCAAAAAAAAAAAAAACGCAAAAAAGATCAGGACTCAATGGAACAACGTCATTCATTTATTTGTCAGTCGTTCAGTTGGCAAAAAAGTAAATATCCTAATTATGTTACATTCACTCTGCAGTACAATTATATACGAAAAATACCTAGTATCAGTAACCAGGGATGTCTGGAAAAGGGTTAGCTAGCATGATTCAGTGCTTCATTATGTACATAAGCTAAGCTCTACTTTGTTCCACACAATCACACATCCAACGCGAAATGTCACTGGTAAGACAACAACACACACAGGAAGTTAGGGTGACAATAACAACAGCACGGTGCGGCGTCGCTAACATTACAAGCGGGGGTTCCAACAGGAAGTGTTAGTAGGTACAAATTCCCTTCTGGCCTCCGGAGCTGGAGGGTGAGTGCTGTTCGTTCGGGCTCGGGGTGTGGGTGGAAGGAGGAGGAGGAGGAGGGGGTGTTGCTAGTAGCAACGAGAGGATGCTCCTCAGGCTATTTTGTCCTCCACCACTATAGTGAAGGTCTCCATGGGTGGTTTGGTCAGGGCCTGGATGTCGTCTAGGAGACTGGTGGGCGTCACGATGTGCGAGGATCCTGTCGGTAAAAGACAGTGAAAAGAATGACGCCTGTTGTATCTGTAACTGTGTTTAAGTTGATTCATCGAGTCTGTATTTGTGGGTTTCAATGGTCCCTGTTAGATTGCGCATTGGACTGCAAGGCTCAGATTTCTATCGCCGCTGGAAACCAAAAACAAACGCACAAACGATGCTCTTGTGCCGTCCAGAAAACCTGCTTTTCATTTCCACGAGCATCCAGAGACAGTAAGTGGAGACAAACAGCAGCTGTGGAGGAACAGACCTGCGTTCGCAGTTGCAATGACTGACAGGAGGGGGCGCTGTTGGGGAGGACCCACCTATAATGACTTCGCAGGACTTGACTGCCTGGGTGACCTCGTACGCGCAGCGCATCTCAGAGTAGCACATCCCCCCGATGATGAAGACGATCAGTCTGGAGCCACTCCGGCGATCCTCCTGGGAGCTGGGCTTGTGCTTCTGCCGGGCACTGAGGGACAGGAAGGGCACCACAGAGGAAGACAGACGAAGGAGAGACAGTAGAAGAAGAGATCAAAGGCTGGGAGTTAATAGCTTGTTAACGTAGCTTTACGTTGCCTTTGCTTTCTGTCGTGTTGCTGCCAGCTGTGTTGGGCGTGCGAACTAACCTAGTTCACACCAGCACCACTTATGAAGGCTTCCCTGTATGTACACTGTATGTACACTTATGAAAGCTTTCCTGTATGTACACTGTATAAACACTGCATGTACACTTATGAAATCTTTCCTGTATGTACACTGGATGTACACTGCATGAACACTTATGAAAGCTTCCCTGTATGTACACTGCATGAACACTGGATGTACACTAAGATTCCCTGTATGTACCTGACGGCCCCAGAGCCATTCCAGGCGGCCGGACTTTCTGACTGGTGGGGCCATTCCTTACTGTCCAGCTTGTTCTCCACAACGTCCTGGGAACACATATAAACAACCTTTCAACACACGAGGAAAACAATGAACTCCATAAGATTGATACCTTGCTAAGTGAGTCTATGATGACGATGTTAAGGGGTCTCTGTCTGTCTGTCTGTCTGTCTGTCTGTCTGTCTGTCTGTCTCTCTGTCTGTCTGTCTGTCTCTCTGTCTGTCTGTCTGTCTCTCTGTCTGTCTGTCTCTCTGTCTCTCTCTCTCTCATTTGAAGAGACAGACCTTTGCAAGAAGGGAGGTGAAAGAGCTATAATGAATTCAAGTAGCAGCGTTTATGCTCAGGGACATGTAACACTGTCCTTTCTGAGGGACGAACCCTACTTGGTTTCTAGTTCCATGTCCGTGATATCGTTTCACTTCCACAGAAAGAGACACGGGCCAACTTTCAGACAATAACGCCTCAAAAAAAAGGTATAAATAGATAAAAAAAAATCCCCAAATAAGAACTCTGAGAGATAATATGAACGGTGGTTTGAGATTACGGATTACAGGTGGATTTTTCTGTTCTTCAACATGTTCCTCGGATTACGGCTGTGCCCTCGAATCACTGCGCAAGCCGCTCCAGCGGTGAGCCATCACTTCTCACAGAGACGACAGCACGTATCCATAAGGACAGCCCAGTATAGCACAACTGTATCTGATCCTACACAAATCAGGTGACCTGATCTTTTTGTTGATCCAGAGGAAGTCACACAGTAACCCAGTTAGGAGCTGTGACCCTGGGGGAAGGAAAGAGAGACTCCCGCTCCCCAAAGCCCAAACAAACACTATCTCTGATCACACTGTGTCTTTTCATCCAAGGTACGAGCTATACCCCAAAGACCTGTCCTTCCTGTCCCACTTCCTGCCCCCCCGCCCCCCTGCCAATGGCTAGCTCTGCTCTCTTCTCCACACCTGCCCTGTCACACACACCTCCATCACATCCTTGATGACAGGCGTCCACCGGGAGAGGCTGTATCTGTCCTCCTGAGAGCGGTCCTTCCTAGGCGGCTTCCGTGAAAACAGAGACGGCTGCAGGGAAACGACGGGGAAAGAGCGTTTACTCAAACGAAACTGTCGGCCGGAGGTGAGGAGTAAAGGCCGGCACAAGTCCAACATCTAGAGAGAGTCCTCGCTCTCTCGTCAGGAAAACGCTAACTTGCCGATGATATGACGGAGACTCCCAGTTCCTTCCAGTTTAGAATCAGCTCTTGCCTGTCGTCCTCGATCTTCACATGCTGGATGAGTTTGCTCAGATTCTCCTCGGTGGTCCCTGTTCGTGGCACGAAGAAAAATGTGCTGATGAAACGCCCTGTAACCAATTACCTCCGCCCAAAAACCCCCAACCCTTTCACTTCCCCTACAGCGGATGAAAGCGGGCCTGAATGCAGAGGCTAGTCATTAACGGCTAGTCCGTGCCAGCTAGACGCTAACGGCTAGTCCTCAACAGCTAGTCTTTCACAGCTAGTCCTCAACAGCTAGTCCTTAACAGCTAGTCTTTAACAGCTAGTCTTTAACAGCTAGTCTTTAACAGCTAGTCCTTAACAGCTAGTCCTTGACAGCTAGTCTTCAACAGCTAGTCTTTAACAGCTAGTCTTTAACAGCTAGTCCTCAACAGCTAGCCCTTAACAGCTAGTCCTTAACAGCTAGCCCTAAACAGCTAGCCCTAAACAGCTAGTCCGTAACAGCTAGCCCTAAACATCCAGTCCTTAAAAGCTAGCCCTTAACAGCTAGTCCGTAACAGCTAGCCCTAAACAGCCAGTCCTTAACAGCTAGTCCTTAACAGCTAGTCCTTAACAGCTAGTCCTTAACAGCTAGCCCTAAACAGCTAGCCCTAAACAGCTAGCCCATGACAGGGAGAGAAACCAGCCCTCGGAGTCCCACCATTCAGGCTGAAGATGTAGAGCAGCACAGCTCGGATCTTGTCGTAGATACTGTAGGAGTGCAGCAGCACTGGCAGCAGAGTCCTCATGGGGTCCTTAACCTTCTGTCCCTCTCCGTCTAAGCCCACCGCCAGGTCCTGCGGAGGGGGGGGGGGGCGACAATGTGACTGGCTGAATCATCGGTCATGTGACCCGAGTCCTTCCTGGTGTCAGCGTGTCCCAATACTGTGTTAGGACCTACCTGCTCAGCTTTGCAGAGTTTTTCCACGTTGTTCTGGAACTGGTTCATGCAGTCCTCAGTCAAATTCAGGTGAACAGTTTTCTGTGGTTTACAGGGAGGGGGGGGACGGGACAACAAGAAAAGTAAGAACAGCAAAAATATACAAATAATCTAACGGATTGAAACAGTTCATAAAAACAAGGCAAAACATGATACAGGAAAACACAAAAGCAAACACAAAAGAACGCTCTACAAATACACCGCTCATGTCCTTAAAACCTTTTCCACATTGAGAGATCCAACATGTTCTATTCTCATGATCGTTTCCATGGACACCGCTCTAAATAACCATCTGACACCAGGCCTGGAAGGTAGAACTCTACCCAACTTGAAGGGTCACCTGACTTTCAGTACCTGAGCCACTTGTTTGCGGACAGAAGGCATCTTCTTCATAAGCTGGGCTAAACCACTTATTGTGATCTGGAAGACAGGGGGGGGGAGGGTGAAGAAAAACAGAGAAGCAATTTTACAGCCACCAAGAATGACGGTGTGAAAAACGTGAAACATCATGGAGGGAAACAAGAGAAACAAACCTTTCCGTCAGGTTGTTTCTTGTTGGCGGAAATCTCTTTCACCAGTTTGGGTATCTTTCTGAAAAATTCACAAATAAAACAAGGCAGATGTACTTTACTGAACCAGGAATGACGTACAAACTGAACCAGGAATGACGTACTTTACTGAACCAGAAATGACGTACTTTACTGAACCAGGAATGATGTACTTTACTGAACCGGGAATGATAGACTTACTGAACCAGGAATGACGTACTTTACTGAACAAGGAATGATGTACTTTACTGAACCAGGAATCCGATTTCAGAAAGACTTCGAGAAGAAATCCCACCTTCGAAACGTGTACTTACTCAGACACTTCAGCGATGTGCATGTGCCGCAGTCCGACCCACAGGAGGTCGTCGTGGTTCAACAGGGCCTCCTTTTCCGAGCCATCTTTAGACTTGTACCTGAGCAAAACATCAGCGCAACCCCATTACACTGACCCGTGCTTCGCTAACTCTTACCTAAAGATACTACTCATTATTTTATCCTGAGCCTTTAAGACCAGAAGTGACAATGAATCCCAAGCCAGGAGGGCCAGACCATAGGCCTGACGTGTCTTACTTGTAGATGTCGTTCTTGATGGGGACCAGATCGTAGGCCATGGCCTGGTAGGTGAGCTCGTGTAGGATGGGACTAACTGGGTCGAAGCCCCTCTCCACGATCAACAACTGGGCCTGCGTCTTCTCCTGTGGAGAGCAAAAGAACACCACCCAAAAGCACCACCCATCAGTTAGACTTCATGGGATTCATCTTGTCTTCTCTAGAAATATTTATCCTGGATAGTCTGAGAGTCTGAGTATTTGTTTTGACAACAAGCAGGAAGTCGACGATCTTCACCTTCTTCTTGCCGTTGTCGTCCATCTCGTAATGGTTGGACAGTTTTTTATCCACCAACTCTGCTAGGTGCTTGGCATTAAACAAAGTGGCGTCCCTGAAAACGGATGGACGAGGCGTTTACAGCAGCGTTGATGCATTTTCTATACAGATCGCAGAAATGAATACCGCGTTCTTGCTTTTGTTCACCTTCCCAAATGCACTGAGCAGATGAGCGTTACGCAACTTGTATTCAAAGTCTGACCCACGGGGCTTTAAATGCCTGGTAACAAACCGCCTTGCGGTACCATCCTAGTCATTTAATACGGCTGAGTTGCCTTTTGTGAGCAAGGGATGATCAGCTTCCACTAGAGGGGTGAGACTGAATTCAAACCGAGAGAGAAGCAGCTCTTTTCTCCCCCTCACTTCTTGTATCTGATGCCCGGGTATTCGTCCAGCGTGGCGCAGAGAGTGACGATCTGGTCGGCCAGCGTCTCCAACGTCTTCCCCTTGTTGATGCTGTTCGGGCTGTAGATGTTTTGGAAGGAGCCTGGGTTATCGCACGTGAACACCTGCAAGGCAAGAACGCGTTCGTTTGGCTCGATGCTTGAACCCTTGTGCTGCCTTAGGAGTCACCTTTTGTAACACAACAATGGGTCACAGTGACCCAAAGGCAACACCAGGTTTAGACGAGTAGCAAGATAAGACTGTTTTATGGCAACTGGACTAGGTTTTTAAAAACTGCTGAGAGACTTAGAAGAGATGCGTTCTTGAAACTTATTGTTGTTTATTACTGGGCCACTTTCTCTTCGTAACACCTTATTCCTCTCAGAGAGACAAGAGCTTATGTAATACCACCATGTCTCAACACCTGAGAGCAACACTCTTCAATGTGTTTCATCAAAACACCACTGTTGCATAACACAACAGGAATTCACCGCCAAGTTATCGTTGACTCAAAAAACTGGTATCAATGTATGACCTCAACATGTAAAGCGATAATAATAATAATTCCATTGGGAATTTTGAGAGTGCAAACAGACAGGAAGTAGGGAGGAAATATCTGGTAGAGTACACATGTCCACACCGCTGACTGAGTGCGGTTTTCTAGACACAAGCAAGGAGCAGAGTGAAAATGCAGGTAACTTACTTGTGCTTCCTGGGGTATGAAAGAGATGCATATTTCCTTGCAGACGCGTATGTACTTTGCACAGTATGATTTCATCTTGCTGAACAAATCATCTGAACAATCTGGGGGAGGGAGGGGAGGAAATAACAACATCGAATTGAGAAATAACAGTGATGAACTATTGTGGGAAGTAAAAAAAAGTCTGTTGTCTGTACTTGATTGAATGTGTCATGATTTCTTACAGTCAGTAAAGTACACATATGCTGCTTTGTACTTGGGTTTATTCTTGAAGTCTTCGATGAAGGCATCCACACACTATAAGCACAATAGACAAGAGTTATTTCAAACAACTGAAAACATTCAAATGTGGTCCCAAATTTTTACATCGATATACGATAGATGTCATTTATAATGATCCATTGCAAAAAGGATGTGGAGTGATTTTAACAGTCAGGACAAACCTTCGCCGTTGGAGACATGAAGTAGATGGCCTTCATCTCTAGAACAGGTTCTCTGCTTTTGAAAAGATCCTCCACAACTGAGCAATAAAAACATAATTAGCAATGTATATGTAGTCCATCACTAATGTAAAACGTCATCCCATTTTCCTTAACAGAATGTTCCACGTCATTTTTCATACTTGTGATTCCCTCTGACATCAAGTCCGACATCTTGCAACAGGATGTCAGAAGCTTGGTGGTAAACTGATCCAGTATCAATATCTGGGAACAAAAGGATATACAGTACTGAAAGTTTCGTGCCTCAAGAAAAACTGAAACAATCCACTTTGCAATTCAACAGGGATATGTGTAATCTGAGAGGGTATTTCCCTACGGGTGTACGTCTATACCCTACCTTCCATACTTCGGACTTTTTGCAATCCGCAATGATTGTGTCTTTTATTCCTGGCAATAACCAATGAAGAACCATTAGGACAGACTTTATATCCATCAACGATTACATTTGCTTTAACATAACGTGTGATTTCCTAACCCTACCCTAACTACAGCTACATGCAGTTTAGACGATGTTTTGGTGACGATGACCAATTTGGCTACATTACCTAATGACAATAAGCCCCTGATGACAAAAATTGTTAATTTTTTTCGTTGTTATACTTTTGTTCATGAACATCTAAACTGCAATGCGTAAAAGCCCATCTCGTTAAGACGAGAAGCTCCCGTTCAGAGACTTGTGAAGAATGCGGCTCTTTACAGTTTTGACGATGTTTTGGTGACGATGACCAATTTGGCTACATTACCTAAACAAGGCTGTTTTTCTGAGTCAACCAGTTGATTGTTTACCGACTTCTAGCTAGCCTTGCCCTGACATTATACTGTAATTACTGTTAAGCTGGCTAGTAGGCTAACAGCACCAACATTTAAAAGAGGACATATCAAATATCCTATCAACAAGTAAACGCAGTTAGTTTTATTTGAATAACTTCACAGCACAAACGTGTGTTCAGATGTCCTACTACAGCTAGCTTGCGAGTTAGCTTGATGTGCAGGAATGGAAATAATGACTTCCTGAGCTAGCCAGTTAGCTCTCTAGCTAACAAAAAGGGTGTAGACAACTTTGCACGCACTTCAAAGCAGACAACTATTCAACTTTTTAAAAGGGTTGAATTAAACATTTCAAAATACAAAATTTCCTTCCTACGAAGTTATGATCTAAGGTAAATCTGATAGTACAAAGACAACTTACTTTGCCAAACAATTCTTTTTAGACCGTGATCCGAAACAGTTGCCATTTTTTTTCTGTAAAGTGTGTGGTCGAACCTTCCTGTTCGCTACGTTGAACTTCGTCATCAGTGTCAACAAATGTCACCCAGCTGTGCAGATTTCATGTCAGTTTAAACTAATTTCATTTCAAATCGTCAACCACAAATCCCACAATGTAGATATACTATAAATTAATTATGATTGTACACAGCAACAGCTAAAACCGTTATCGTGGGATAAATACATCATTATCATCAATATATTTATGTAATATACCAACTATTATACAACTTTTTTATTTTTATAATCATCACAAGGTTTTATGTATGATTAATTATAATTTGTACTGCAGATCTATCCTGAAGCGACATGTTTTGCCGGTTAGTGATTGGACGCTTCTCCCAGTGGGAGGGGACACGCGCAGGTATTTCAGGATAGACAAACCAAAAACTATGTCAAAGAAAAGAAAAATATCTGACGTGAATCTTCTCTCAACATTCGAGAAACAGCCGTTATAAGAAATAACTTTTCCGAAAACTTTTAAAAGATAAAATAACGGTAGCATGGGGACTATGAAGTGGATTGTGGTCTCTGTCTTGCTGAGTATTGCCAGTCAGGTAAGAACGGTGTCAATAAATTATGCATTATCTTTAAGTGAGCATCGGTATTTCAGATAATATTTATTTGATTTGGCCACATCAGCTGATGATTTAATTTGAAATATATAAGTAAATTAAGATAGCTTGTGCCTGATATTAATCAAAATGATCGGTTTTGTTTGTGACATTCGAGTTTGATTAATACTTAATGTATTATTTCTTTTTTCTTTCAGACTGCAGCTCAATCAGGTAATCTGACATGCATTTTGAACACCCATTCATCAACTCGGAATGCATTCGTCAACGCATTCCTAGACAATTATATGCATACCAATATGTTCTTACATCAAAAAATGTATAACCCTAGACAGTAGGTTGCCAACGATAAAAGTGCACAATAAATGATGACACCACGAAACATTATTACCACTTACACAATAAACGATGACCTCATCTGTCCCATCAGGTTTCAGTGTGTCGGTGTTCTCTGTCACATCCAAGAGCATGGTAGTCCAGTGGACCAGATACCCCTCAGCCACGTCCTACAAGATCACAGTCACCCCTAAAAACTCACCTTCCAGCCTCCCTGCCTTTGCCCAGTTTGGCTCTACCGCTGTGATGGGCTCTGTAAACTCCCTGTCCCCCAACACGATGTACAGTGTTAAGGTGGAGGCCATGGATGCCTCTCTGACTGTGCTGAGCCAAGCTGCTGTCGAAAAGACCACGGGTGAGTTTATTTTTGGGCTGTTTCAAAGTAAGGAGTAGACACACTTTTTTAGAGAGCCGGTGAAGAAATATCTCACTTTTATTTGGCTATACTATCGTTCATTTGAATTGCAGTTGATCAATTATAAACCATGATGAATAACCTTATGTGATCCTGTAGTGTTCATGAGTGATTGTGCTACTGTACGTCGTAACTTAGAGCGACGGTTGCCTCTCATATTCAGCTCCTGAGGTACCCAGCATCGTCGCGGCGACGTCAAAAGAGAGCAACAGCGTAACGGTGGAGTTCACGGCGACGACCGGCGCCACCTCCTACGTCCTGCGTGCCGAGACCGCCGACGGTTCCTTCTTCTCCGAGACCGACGTGTCTTCATCCCCTGGCACGGTGACCAACCTCCAACCCTACACCGACTACACCCTCAGCGTCCTGTCCGTCAACGGCGGCGGTCGGAGCCAGCCGTCCCTCCCTGTGGAAGCGAAGACAGGTAGCTAGCTGTCCCCCTTCTCTTTCGCGGCTGGATAAAACTCACACGAGTCCGGTATAAACATAACAAGCCATTCATGAGGAAAACACTGAAAACCTTTCTACTCGTCCCCTCGCACAAGTCACTTGATATCTGCCCTGACCTATACGCCAGGCTGAAAGATGGGTGCATTTACACGCATCACTCCAAGCTTTATACGAGAGGCCACGCAAATCCGTTTTTTCCTCTAATCTCCAATGCCGTCACTGCCTTGAGGATGAGGGGTTAGCCTCCACCCAGGGTAACTTTAGCTGACCCCTTCTCTCTAAAAACACAAAGGGTTCACCTCATCCACAGAACTCGGTCAGCCTCCCTGAGGCCGTGACTCGTATCTCTTGACAGGATCTGATTTCGTTATCAACGACTGACAAAACGCCCGCTATATCATTGTCCCATTGTATGCAAGGTCATTCACAACTCGTAATGCCTTACTTGTCAGATATTACTATTGTCAGATCAACATTCGACGATCTAAAGTGATCATAAGGGAACGTGGAATAAAAATGTTATTTCCGGTTCTGCATGGTTCTGTCCGCCGCAAACCCCGTCTGAGATGGACGTGTGTGTTTTTTCGGTTCTTCTCTCCCCCAGTGGTGGCTTCTCCTCACCTGATGACCAGCTCTCCCAGTAACTCCAGCATCGTGGTGATATGGGAGCCAGTCGCCCACGCTGTCCGCTACACTCTCTCCGTCATCATGGAGGGCTCCAACAACAGGATAGTCATCAACACCACCAGTCCTAACGTCACCTTCTCAGACCTGGAGGCTGGGAGTGTGCACTCCGTCAAGGGAAACGCCTGGGACGCCATAAACAGACAGGGGGATGACGCCCTCGCCCCCCAGATCACACGTAAGGAGGAGGCTCAAGAACAGGGGTTGACTGTGTGTGTGTGTGTATTGGTTTAGCCTAAATTATCTTGTGTGTGTGTGTGTCTTGGTTTGGCCTCAATCGCCTGGTGTGTGTGTCTTGGTTTGTATTGAATGATCTTGTGTGCTTGTGTGTCTTGGCTTGTATTGAATCATCTTGTGTGTGTGTGTGTGTGTGTGTGTGTGTGCACGCTCCCGCAGGGCCTCCCACTCCTGGCATCGTTCAGATGGTCGTGTCGAGGAACGACTCCTCGGCTGGTCTGTCCGTGTCCTGGGACCTCGTCAAGGGGGCGTCCGACTACCTGGTCCTCAGCTCGGCAGGGGTCAACTGCACCTCTGCCGCGGGCTCCTGCACCCTGGCCCCCGTGGGGTGCGGGCGGCTGCACTCGGTCACCATCACCGCCAGGAACCAGGCTGGTTCCAGCCTTCCCTCAGCAGCTCAGGAGTTCCTTACCTGTGAGTACGCCTGCATGCTGAGTGTCTCCTCTCTGGAGAACAGGGAAGACTTCCCTGCTATACCCTCCTACAGTACACTTCCACGCTCACTACCTTGTCATGCAAGTAGTGGGAGTACCACAACTAATGCTGCACTGCATTCGTGGTTGTGTGTGTGTGTCTCTTGATTTGTGCTGAATTATCGTGTGTGTGTGTGTCTTGGTTTTGCCCGAGTCATCTTGTGTGTGTCTTGGTTTGTACTGCATCATCTTGACCCAACCGACTGACCATCCTGTTGTGCTGCTCCCAGTCCCCTGTCCACCAGAGCCGGTGTGGGTGGAGGAGAGGCAGGCCGGCAACTGCTCCGTCAGGTGGGCTTCCTCGCCGCACGCTGACAAGTACGTGGCCTTCATCAAGAGGGACAACGGCCTGGAGGAGCAGTGCAACTCCACCGATACCACCTGCGACTTCCAGTGCCAGTGTGGCTACACCTTCCTGGTGACGGTGTTCGCTTACAACCTGGCAGGAGGCAGTCCACCAGGCCCTGTAGTTAACTACACCACACGTAAGACAAATCACCCAATCACCATCCAGCTTTTTCCTCATACCGCGGCTGGTCCCATTCTGAACATATCATCCATTACTAGGGTGTCAGATCCTGGTCCTTGGGAGCCACTGTACTAAAGATTTGAGATGTTTTCCTGCACCTGATTCTTTTGAAGGGTCATTATGAGGCTTCCACAGAGCTTGATGACAAGCCATTCATTAGAATCAGGTGTGAATCAGGTGTGCTGGAGCAGGGAAACATCTAAAAACCCTCTGCGTTGTCAGTGCCCTGCTGTCCGGAGGACGTGCATCTGTCTCTGGTCTCTGCGGACACCCTTGAGATCGAGTGGACGGCGGTGCGCGGCGCCGAGGTGTACGAGACCCGGGCGGTCGAGGGGTCGAATGTCATCCTGTGCAATGACACGTCCCCCGTGTGCGCTCTCTCGGACCTCACCTGCGACAGACCCTACAGCGTCATGGTCGTCCCCTGCAACGAGGTGCGAGGGTGCAACTGGGCCTGCAGCAGCCACACTAAGGAGACAGGTACACGCACGCACACACCACTGCAGTTGGTACTGGATTATGTCCACTGTGGCTCTGTGACTCATCTCTTTCCTCTCTCTCCCTCTGTCTGCCTGTCTCCCTCTTTCCATCTCTCTCCCTCTCTCTCTTCCTATCCCTCCCTCTCTCTGTCTCTCTCCCTCCGTCTGCCTCTCTCCCTCTGTCTCTCTCCCTCTGTCTGCCTCTCTCTCTGTTTGTCTCTCTCCCTCTCTCTCTGTTTGTCTCCCTCCCTTTGTTTGTCTCTCTCCCTCTGTCTGTCTATCTTCCTCTGTCTGTCTCTCTCCCATTGTCTGCCTCTCTCCCTCTGTTTGTCTCCCTCTCTCTCTCCCTCCCTTTCTCTCGCTCCCTGTCTGTCTCCCTCTGTCTGTCTCTCTCCCTCAGCCCCCTGTACGTCAGAGATCCTGGGGATCTCACAGGTCACCCCCAGCAGCGTCTCCGTCAACTTCACCACACCCAACCGTGCAGCCAACTACACCGTCAGTGTAGCGGGGGCCCCCGACACCCACATCTGCCAGTCCAGTGGCCCGTCCTGTCTCATAACCGACCTGCTGTGTGGCTCCACCTACGACGTCAGCGTCCAAGCGACCACCGCCGTGGGACAGAGTGTCCCTAGCTACGTCGTTGCCCTAGAAACAGGTGGGTCGTCGGAACAGGTCAGGAGTGACTCAAAGCCTTTGAAGCCCCATTCCTAGTCATAGATTTAGTTGTACATATTTAAATACCCATCAGAAAAAGGAACGTGTGAACGTTTTGCTTCCTTCAGGGCCGTGTTGCCCTGAGAGCCTCACCGTGGACCAGGTGACACAGGCCATGACAAACGTCACCTGGTCACCTGCCAGAGGAGCCCAGTCCTACATCACCGCTCTGACATCATCGAAGGGCAACGCCCGCTGCCACACCCAGGACTCGCACTGCCTGATGGGATGCATCACCTGCGGGACCAACTATACCGTCAGCATGGAGGCCTACAGCCGCACTGGGCACAAGTCTGAGTGCACCTATCGTGGCTTCTCATCCAGTGAGTGACATACGCCTCGGCCAATCGTAGTCGGGAGCATCTAAGGGCGGGTGTAAACCTTGACATCATGCGGTAAACTTGGCCACACAACCTGTGATTGGATTGGCTCGGTTGCTCTGCTTCAGGTACTTGCTGTCCCTCGGGTGTAAAACTGTATCAGATGACAAACAACACGTTGAGAGTGTACTGGCGTTCCGCGGGCGGCCTCCACAACACCACGGCCGACGTGTACGGCAGTCAGAACAACTATACCTGCAGTCCGGCTGCCGGGGGCAACTCGTGCGACGTGGCGGGCATCGTGTGCGGGGACGTTTACACCGTGGTGGTGGCTCCGCTCGCCGCAGACGGAACCAAAGTGAAATTCTGTCCCCAGAGAATGTACTCAGGTAGTGGACGGGGACGGGGACGGGGACGGGGGGGCATGTGATCAGTGACCATGTGATCTGACATGTGACAGTTCAGGGACGGCTCAAGCGGGAAGTAAACGTCTCTGCGGTGGGATCATTCCGTTTCGCTGACATGTTTTTTCGTTTGCCCCCTTTCAGTTTCCTGTTCGGGAAGCACCGTTGGAATGGGTAAGCATGTCAACACAACCACTTTCAAGCTATTGACAACATATTCACTGAAGAGTGTAAATTCTGTGTATTTAAGGAGAATAACAGTGCAAACTTATCCTACACTTATTCTTTTTTTTAAAGTCATCTATCGAGGAAAACGAAGTGTGGACTAGTATCCCGTAAGTCCAGAGATTTCCATTACCTCTTCGATTCTCCTGATTCATGAAGGAAAACCGTCCTCGTTGACAGCATCTATGCTGTAAACACATGAAAAGCACCCAGAGAAAAGCCTCTTTTGTCGGGTCGAGTCCCACGAGGGTCTTCCTTGTACTGCACACGTGTTCCAGTTGGCTGACATGGGGTGGACCACCCTCTTCCCATGTCTTATCTTGCAACAAGCCAAGATAAGACCAAACAAACGCCTCCAAAAAAACTAAAAAGATTCAGGAGTCGATAAAGCCCTTCCCATATCAGACTAGGTTTCAATCCTCCGCTTTATCAATCCCCCCCCCCCCCAGAGAGACACTAAATTCTAGCCACAACAATTGTTCTGAGGACATTGGCAGAGAAGGCCAATGGGGATGTAGGTGAGAATCGTTGAGCTGGTCAATGTTATGTACGTTTTCAAAACTGTGTCGCCCTCTGCTGATTTTTTTTGTTTTAAGAAATACTTTCAACACAAAAATGTTCAAATCGCGAATGTGATTTTCATGGGTTTCCAATTGATTCTGTTTCCTGTTCCCAGCCCTGTACTTCCGATCTTAAGCAGAAGACAGCAGCATCCTCACATCCTCCTCATCTCCATCCCGTGTCCCTGCTCCACATCTCTTTAAGACAGAGGACGCTTCAACACATACGTGGGTTTGAACGTCTACAGTAAAACACGGTTGTTATAATCCAAAGATAGAAATAGAGTGCGTGTTTGATCGAGCCTAATCTTTTAAAAATTTTATCCAAAGCTACCATGATGTTTTGGGGCCACTATTATTATTTATAGAACGATTGAAACAGGTGTAAATACCTTAATATGCTGTTCTAGAGTTGCCAGGTTTGTTGCCAAAGAATATTCATGTGTGCCCCCAGCTAAACGTATTAATTGGAAATATAATTGTTACAAATACCATAGCTTTAATCTCAGGCATTTACCAAGAAAGGTGATTTTACCAATTTTATAAGCACAATTATTCTGCCAACAACGTTTGTGTTATCGTGAACACATTATTTTTAAGTGTCTGTGCTGTCCTTTTTAGCCTAACCTCAGGGCCTGCAGATATAACAATGCGTAGATACATTATTTTGGTACATCATTACGTCAACACAATTTCAAGTCCCCATTGCTGTTATTTTTGTTCTGTCTATCAGTTGTCATAGAAATTTAAAAAAGCTATGACAATAAATACATTATTAAAGACAGGATCTAAACATAACGTCTGCGTGTAATACAAAGGCAAGGAGTTTCTGTGCACCAACTTGTAACTTTAGAGAATGAAACATGCAGTTCCTGAAACATTTATCCCGCTGAAAGTTACGAATTGGACATTTTTCAAACGAGTATATGTCAAGACTCCCTAAGCAGTAATCCTTCTGAGGGTAGGTGGTGGGCATGAATATCCTGTCGATCAAAAACAGCTGTATTTTATGGCTATTTTTGTTTAATCAATATTCTGTCCCCCGAGACCCCAGAATGAATTCAAAATTGGTTCGGAACATGTATGTATTCGTCTGTGTCAAATGCTACCATGTTTCCTTCATTAAAACATAATCATCGCATTAAATATGTGTTCTGTTCATTTCACTACTTCTAACGCATCAGAAGAAGCTCTAATAAGGTACATTTACACGGCTAGTAACGGCTTGAAACTATAACTATCAAACAGTCTCCATAAGCCTTGATATTTCATAAACTTAAGTCTTGTGTGTTTACACAAGCCGTGCAACTCAATATACATTCGAACAATAAAGTTGCCTTGTAACGTTCTCAAACCGCGGATCAAATGTCTGCTGTGGCTATGTTTCGCACGCTAACGAAAGTATGGAGCACAGCCCCGTTCATCATCCAGACTGAACCACGTTGGACAACAGAACAGCCCATCCCATCTCTTGAATTCTTCCAGCAATCACCGTCTTCTAAGTTTCACTTGGCTCAGTTCCCGATGTCGACAATGGACGTGGGTTTTGGTCCGTATCCCCAATGCACCACCCAAGGTATAGCCTATCAAGTATAATCCCAAACTGGAGGTCCATGGGGGGAAACGAGCTATTCACGAGGTCACTAGGAGGCAGTTTTAGAAAGGCTTGTTGACTCAGCGGATCAGCCTGTCTACCCGCCCAGATCAACAGGACCGCTCTAACCTTATGCAATCCCACCCAAAGCGAGACATGAGCGGAGAATACCTGAGGTGTGTTAGTCATTGGTTACCTTCTATTGTGTCAATTCATTTAAGTTATCAAAGGTGAAGAGGGATTGTTCTTTGTGGTTCTTTTCATTGTACTTCTATACTTATGTATCCTGTAAATATGACAATGAACTTGAAATGGAATCGGATTTGGTCTTACATGTTTGGAATAGTTATAATGATCGGATCCTACGGTTGTCTTGTTTTGATTTATCAATAAATAAAAACGTTTTATTCTACAATTCTTAAAAACTTGAATTATGATCTCCCATTGCTGTGCCAGACTCATGCACGACTGGAATCTCATGACGCAAAGGGACGTTATGGTCACGTCTCACTTCCAGTATTGACGTAATCAAAGGATTGTTACATCATAGACATTCACGTCGGACCCCTAAACTGTGACCCATAAGGCGGCCGCGACCTACCGAGGTCAGGTTAGAAAACCGCCACATAAAAACAACAAAAATACAATGAGAAATCAAGACGTGAAGATCCCTTGTCTTTAGTGACTATGTTTTCAATATTAGCCTTTGTTGAATCACTAGCTTGAGTTTCCTGGCTGGTTTAAGTGGTATGTCTCCGCTTTCATGTTGACTTCCTTTTTCTTATGCACATTCAGGAACCAAGAAGAGATAGTCTATTCTTCTCAAAGGATAAAAGATTTCTTTCATCACTTTCAAAAGTTCACTGTGATTATTCCCCCCCCCCTTCCCGAAGATAATTCAATAAACACGAACGATTCATTTCAGAAATATCAACCCAATCAAAGCAAAATGCCCCAACTTGTGCAATGTTGGTTTGACAAAAAAAAACCCAATCGATGTATGTTTGCTATAAGCACTGATCCCCAAGTTTACCTACTTTCCTTTGGGTGTTGGCCGCGTGTCTTCTACAGCCTCTCTCAGACAATTCCCTTCGGTTTCCGCTTTGTGTTCATGCTTCGTTCCCAGGCTTTGTCCTGGGAACGTCAATGGACGTCAATGAAAACGACCCAGAATAAGGAGAAAACAGGGACAAACAGGAATTCCATACATCGCTTAACGTATAACAATCCACAGCCGAAGTGCGCAGGGGCTGTAACTTATCTCAATCGACACGATACGGGCTTTTCTGGGTCAGGTCGTCCGCAAAAGCACCGCCGCGTTCGCGGAGACAAAGGTGAATTTGTAGGTTAGATGGTTGCAGATTTGATGGCAAAAAAGGATAACTTTCTCTTAATGGGTTCAAAGATATGATAGATGCGTGTCAGGCAGCAGGTGACAAACTTAAAGTAGGCCAGTCACAGTTCTTCCTCGGATTAATGATTAAATAAAGATGTGAAAAAATCTGTACAAATGTCACATTAAACAAATATCACAGTAGCCATGTCTGTTATGACTGTTGACCAACATGCTGGTTGTTGTATTCTGAAATGTGATTAAGTCAAATCATTTACTGATTGACAAATTACAAGGCTGGGCTGACAGGAACTAGCTCAACTACAACACACACGCTTGAACCGCCTATCATCATTTAGGTAAGAAAAGCGATATCAACTGAAAAAAACGAATGAAAGATCTCGTGTCCTATAGGAGCCACGTAAACGAATACAAGTGGAAACTGTACATTAAGTGAAAGATGAAAACTGAAGATAGCATTGTGGACACCAGCTCCATCGTTCCATACAGACAGAGACATTCAACTTCTTCCTCTCATCTCTCCCTCCCTCCCTCCTTCCCTCCCCCCCAGGGTCCCCTTCCTCCCCCTCCCCTCAGGCACCTCAAGCCGGGGGCGATCAGGAGGAGAGCTGTCCCCATTTGGGGCCCACTGATTGGCTCCCGCATGACAGAAGTACCTGCACTGTAGCTCAAAAGAATGCAGAACACCTTTTGTATTTGACTTCGTTGTATATGAAACAATATTGAAAACTTGCAGTCCATGTCAAGGATGGGATTTTTAAGAGCTCTCCGGTTGACTTTCGTATTGGCTACTCTGAGCCAGGTAAATTTGGGACTTTATCCTGCTACAGATAAAAACAAAATTTGGGGTGTATAGGTGCGTGACCATGTCATTTAACATATCTAATGCCTTAATTTATTTCTAATTTGTTGTTTGCAGGTAACGTTTACCGAGGCACAAGGTAAGACTACACAATGATGTGGCTTTAAAATGTACAGGAAATCTAACTGACCCTGAGGCTGGTGAATGTATTTTAGACGACTTATTTTTTTTATACAGAAATAAATGTACAGTTAATAAGCGCAAATGGTAACTAAAATACTAAGCATAGACCTTACGCACGGTATTTCTTGATAGCATTGTTGTCGTTTCCCCTCGTCTCACACAGAATGCCACATCACCTCGATAAGTTCTCCAGACGCATCGTCTCTTCTTGTAACATGGAGCAAATACAGCGGAGCAACAAATTATTTTTTGGACCTCCGAGTAATAAATATGACAGACACAGTGGCACCTGTTGTGGTGACATTACCTGCGTCCAACACTGAGAGGGTAGTCCAGGGCTTGAGACCTGGAACCCAATATAGCGTCACCTTGAAAGTGTTCCAGTTCTACTACGTCATGTGTCTTGATACCAAACTGGCATCAACAGGTGAAGAAGACATCCTCTTAGTTTCAACATAGTATTGAGTCAATCGTTTTATCATTACTCATTTGGAAGTGTTAGCCGTTTGTGTGCTCGTACTGCCCTTGGAGCAGCTTGAAAATGTCCTCAAACCAACCTTTCTCGTGTCTTAGTTCCCGCAACATCTCAGATCACCAACTCAAAGGCGTTATCAAGTTCCTCGATCCAAGTGGAATGGGCGCGCGTCCTCACAGCGGAGCGGTACTATCTGCTCGTGGAGTCGCAGAGGACAGGAGACACTCTCAATTTCACCTTCACCAATCTGAGCGCCGTTGTCAGAAATTTACAGCCGTCAACCGCTTACGACTGTTACATTTTCACCGCAAACTTCGCTGGACTCGGCGCGAGGAGCCGAGTGAGGACCATCTCTACCTGTAAGTCATTATCATGTTCGGTAAACAGCTCAAAAGTCTTTGGAGCAAAGATGATTGCTTTCAATCTTGCCTTTCAATCTTAAATTAGAAATTGATCTATTTATTCTTGCCTACACTAAAATACCGAGTTAGGCTACTCATAATGCAATGCAGATAGGCCTTTTTCACCGACAAAACAAATCGTTAAACTAAGTTTATCAATTTTAAGCCAAGTCGCATCTACCTATGATTTCATTAACGATTTTGAAGAGAAATCAACATCATCTAACGACAGTAATTGTTTCACCTTTTAGTGATACAACCGCCACAGAGCTGTTCCACGGTGCAGACTGGAAAGCGCTCGGCGCGTGTCAGTTGGCAGCCTGTGAGCAAGGTCCTTCTGTATGAAGTGACCGTCACGAATGTGGATAAAACAAACATCACATCCGTGACAAACGTGACGGCAACTCAACTGGACGTGCAGAACATCTTGCCATGTTCATCCTATCGGATAGCAGTGTCATCCTACAACGCTTTCCTGGAGCCAGGAGAACCGACAACTTGCGTGTACACTACAAACAGTGAGTGGGCCGTGGCCGTGGTCGTTTACCAGAGACCTACTTAATGATAAGGCGTATTCGCACACTAGAACAAGACTTTAATGTCCAACAACGTTTAATAGAGCCATTCAGTTTGCTAACGTTGATTATGTGGCGTCTTTTAGAACTGAGCCCAGTGACGTCTATAGTGGTGGACTACACCTGTGCCAATGGCTCGGCCTCCGTGTCTTGGGATGGAGTGTTCGCGGCGGACTCCTACAAGGCGATGGCGGTGGAGCACAACGGGACGGTGCTGTCCTGTACAACGCAAGGGACCAGCTGCCAGATCGCGGGGCTGGGATGCGGACAGAGATATGTGGTGAACGTCATTGCCTTGTCGGGCAGCTGCGAAAGCACCGCAAACTCCACCACTACCTTTAGCACAGGTGAGATGGGGCCGAGTGTGAATCCTTTCTGACCGATTTTTACTTGAACAACCTGTTTTACGTAAGTTTAAATATAGAGGAAATTCGAAGAATTGGTTTTCTCTGACCCTTCAAGTGCATCTAAGTGCAAATCTAGGCTTCTTCTAGAACATGAGAAGTCCTTTTAACAAGGGATGCAGAAGACAAGACAATGTAGAGCAAGGCTGTGTCTCCATAAAATTCAATACCCATAGTCCCAAACACCAATAGAGAGGTGTAATCTTCAACATCAGGGCGTTTTGCCCTGAAAACTGGGTTCAGAGGCATTGATGATTGACCTAATTTCCTCCTTTTCTTTGTCATCCCATTTTTTCCCACCTCTACACATCCTTCTTGTTCTTTTTCTGTGTCTGTGTCTGTCTGTCTGTCTGTCTGTCTCTCTCTCTCTCTGTCTGTCTGTCTCTCTCTCTCTCTCTCTCTCTCTCTCTCTGTCTGTCTCCTCCCACTCTCTCTGGCGCTCTCCCACTCTGTCTTTCCGACTGTCATTCTCTTTTCCACTGTCATTCTCTCTCTCTCTCTCCATCTCTATGTCTCTCTCCCGCAGTACCCTGTTCGCCCAAGAATCTCACCCTGTACAGAGAGTGCGCCAGCAACGTGATAATCTTCTCCTGGGCTCCCACTGATCAGACCTCCTTCTACATGGCCAGGGCCGTGGACTCCCAGGGGGGCACAATGGACTGCATGACCAGAGACACCTCCTGCTTCTTCACAGAGACCGTCTGCGGGCGGCGCTACTCCTTCTCGGTGTACTCTGTCTCCGGGGACTGCAAGGGCCAGGCCAGCTCGGTCGTGTCTGTCAACACAGGTAAAAACAATGGCAGTGCACGTCTGGATGTGACCTTTTTACAGCCTTCACGCTAACAGGTTAACTAGGGAGGGCTCTCTCTAGTGGCTGATTTTGATACCGCATGTGAGAACCCGATGGTATCCGGCTGGCTCTAGTTACACTTTTAGACTTTTTCTGGGCCACAGCAGAATAAAGGCTTAACTGGTCTGTCTTAGGTTTTATAACAATAACAAAAGAAAAGACCAAAACATCTGGGCGCTCGTCGTGGCAACGATTACGACATGGCAATTAAGAAAACTCTGTGTTCCTCCTCAGCACCTTGCATGCCGAAGAACGTGTTGACCTCAGCCAACTGCGGCTCGGACACGCTGACCAGCACGTGGGACCCAGCAGCCGGCGCCCTCTCCTACACCGTGGAAGCCTGGGGGAACAACAACGACAACAACCGCTACAACTGCAGCTCCGTCAACAACAGCTGCCCCATCCGGAACGTTCTCTGCGGAGAGAGCTTGACCGTCCACATCACGGCTTTCGACGAGAACTGCTCCAGCTACAAATCGCTGGGACAGGTGGCCGAAACCGGTGAGGCCTGTTCTGTCGCTGCCCGTCACGGCAAGAACGTCCGTGCGAAAACGACCAATCTTATAAGCGTGGACGTTCACCTGGAACTTGTCGGGGGGACAGTCAAAACTTAACGGTTTCTTTTTTTTCCCGCAGTTCCTTGCACCCCCAAGAACGTGTCGGCAGCGATGGACTGCGGAGCCGACTCCGTCACCTTAACCTGGGACACCTCCTCTGGTGCCGTGTTCTACATCGCCACGGCGTTGGACGCCGCCGGCGTGGTCCGCACCTGCAACGCAGTGGAAAACGGGTGCAGGATCAGCGGCCTGCGCTGCAGCTCCAACTACACCGCCTTCGTTATCGCCACCAACCTCAAGTGCAACAGCTCAAGGAGTAGAATAGTCTCCGTGGAAACAGGTATGTGTGGGTGTTTTTCAGGGCGTATTTCCTTGTCTTTCTTGAGGGTTTATGTTGGTTGGCTGACATATGTGAAGGCATCTGTCATTGCTTGGAAAAAGGGCTATACCAATACATTTGGATTTGATGTGTTCATAGGCCTCATCAAATCAGGGTTTTAACGTGGACTAAACAGATTAAAACTGCGGTTTAATACCGGTTTCTATGGAAACTATAACGGGCATCTCTGGAATGCCACCCCACCTTTCCATCCCCTCTGCAGCCCCGTGTCCTCCGAGCCAAATCGAGGCCACGCTGAACTGTGCAGCCAACAGCGCCCTGATCGTGTGGCGGGGAGACCGCAGCATGACGTCCTACACGGCCACCATGGTGGACGCTTCCGGTGGCCTCCTCAGCTGCAGCACCACCGGCAGCAACTGCACCGTGCCCAGCCTGAAGTGCGGGCAGCTGTACGCCGTCACCGTGGCACACCACGACGGCATCTGCCCCAGCATGCCTTCCAAGGCCGTCTACATGGAGTCGGGTAGGTACCTCCCGCTCACAGCGGGGCCTGAGGCTTTTGGATTGAGCCAACGTTACGGCGATGGGTCTTGGAAGACTAACTGCCCCTTTAGCTGGATGTTACGAGGTTTTAATCGGGAGAGATGGTTGCTGAAACAAACCCCTTGAACATCCCTCCTTTCTGTTTTCAGTGGAGTAACACTACTCACAGCGATAACACCCCAATCTCTCCTACTTGTTGACCCCCAGTGCCTTGCGGCCCAGCGAACGTGCAAACCATGGTGAACTGTCTCTCCGGAACCCTCACGGTGGGCTGGAACGCGTCCAAGCACGTGGAATCTTACTCCGCCGTCGTCACCGACGGCAACGGGCAACGCCAGTACTGCAACTCCACCCAGACCAACTGCTCAGTCAGCTCCCTGAGATGCGGGAGGGAGTACGTGGTGACGGTCATGTCTGTCAACGGCACCTGCTTGAGTGCGCCAAGCCAGTCTGTCTCAGTCCGGCAGGGTAGGTGGAAAATCTCTTTGTTTTCAACGCAGCTGGATTCAAATAGTACCAGATATCCCATATACATCCATCTATCCATTGTCTACTGCGAATCCCCAGGAGGGATTGCAGTGCCGCTTGTTCCCATTTTGGGGTCACGGGTGACTGGTGCCTAACCCAGTAGCTTTCGGGCCACAGGCGGGGTCCCATATACAGACAAAGTCAAAAGTAAAGACCACCATGGACTTTCTTCCTGGTTTCCTGTTTTAACGCCGCATGCTCTCCTCCCTCAGTGCCGTGCATGCCCACTAACGTGACGGCCAGACGTTCTTGTGGCGCCGGCTCCGTGGCGGTGTCCTGGGCGGGCAGCCTGGGGGCCAGGACCTACACTGCGGTGGCGTCGAGTGCGAGCGGTCACCGGGCCACGTGCTCCTCCAACCTCACCGCCTGTAGCATCGCCGACCTGCGGTGCGGCGAGGCGTACAACGTCAGCGTGATGGCGGTGGACGACTCCTGCTCGAGCCTGATGAGCACAGCGGTCGCCCTAACGACAGGTTAGGGCAACCATGCGTCTTCGTGAACTTCAAATGTTGAACTGACCGTTGATAAAGAGTGATTGCTTTAGACAAATAAACATTTATTGTATATGAATGGTCTCAGACCATTTGAATGAGCTATTGACAGATATTAAGAGCGGATCATGTTCACAGTTTTAGAGCCCATGGCTAATGGCTAACTATGTCGCTAATGGCTAACTATGTCGCTAATGGCTAACCATGTCGCTAATAGCTAACCATGTCGCTAATAGCTTATTATGTCGCTAATGGCTAACTATGTCGCTAATGGCTAACTATGTCGCTAATGGCTAACTGTGTCACTCATTCCTCCCATATTGTCTACAGTCCCTTGCCCCCCCACTCATGTCAGCGGCTGGGTGGACTGTACCAGGAACGCCGCCTTTATCACCTGGGATGCCAGTCTCAACGCTGTGGCCTACACCGCCAAGGCAGTGGGCACCGATGGGCACAACGTGTCCTGTTCCACCACCACCCCTGGCTGCCAGCTGGCCGGCCTCCACTGCGGCCAGGCCTACGTTTTCACCGCCACCGCCTCTGACGGCAGCTGCGCCAGCCCCGACAGCCTGCCATTCACCCAGCAGTCCTGTAAGGCCGGCTTCCGTCCTCCTCTTCCTGTCACCCTTCAGCCGTTTCCTTACGCGGACGTACCACGCGGTGGTCTTGACCGTGCGCTTGTGTCTCTCCTGTGCCCGTCCAGCGCCCTGCGCCCCGCGCGCTGTGTCGAACAGCTTCAACTGTAGCAACAACATCCTGAGGGTCAGCTGGGGTCCGGACTCCGTTCCGCTGAACTACAGCGCCACCGCGCTGTCCGGAGGTGGCACTGCACTGTCCTGCACCGCCACGAACTCCAGCTGTGAGGTCACGGGGCTGCTGTGTGGGCAGCGGTACAGCGTCACAGTAAAAGCAAGCCACAGCAACTGCACTGGCCCGAGCAGCGCACCGCAAACAGTCCAGACAGGTGCGTTCTCCACGTCCCCCGATGTTAAAAAAGTCTAGAGGAAAATAGAGCACCAAAATATTTCTGCGGCTCATCAGTCACCTTGCTTGTAGCTAAACGTGACCCTTCCTCTCTCACCCCCAGGGCCCTGCGTGCCCGCTAACCTGCAGGGCCACATGGAGTGTTCATCCAACACCCTGCAGGCGACCTGGGGCTCTGCACCGGGGGCTGTGACCTACACGTCCACCCTGACCAGCTCGGACGGCTCCTCCACCCTCCACTCATCCGCCGAGCCCTCCGGCTCCTTCGCCGATCTGAAGTGCGCTCAGAAGTACAGCCTTCGCGTCGTCGCCGGCAACAGCCAGTGCAACAGTTCCACCAGCGCTAGTCTCGACGTGACTGCTGGTAAGATACAGGACGAGACATCTCCGTCTCTGTTGGGATACCCTTTGATATATGAATGATACTTTTTCAATAATCTAGTCTTTGTGGCGTAGCTGTCAGTTTTCTTGTTTTACATGTCCCACCCACATTTGAAAGCAGACCTACGCCTCTTGTGTAGCACTATAAAAAAAACAGTCAGCGCTCATCTGCTAACGATCCAACCTTCGATCCCCCCAGCACCCTGCGACCCCAAGAATGTGACGGCCCGCCTGCAGTGCGTCTCCGGTGGGGTGTCCGTGTCCTGGGACGCCAGCACCGGGGCCAAGACCTACACGGCTGTTGCTCAGCTCAACGGGAGCAACGCCGACTCCTGCACTTCCGCCTCGACTTCCTGCGACCTCAGCCACCTGAGATGTGGCACTAAATACACCGTAAAGGTGCTGGCGGGAGACGGAACCTGCAACAGCACCAGTCTGGCCTCAGCCACCATACAGACAGGTAAACAGACAGGAACAATGTTAGGTTATACTTTACCAGTCAAAAGTTTGGACATACCTTCCCATTCAAATGAACGGGACAATGTGTCTAAACTTTTGACTGGTCGTGTATATGGCTAAACGTACCGTTTTGTACTTCCTGTTACACTGGAAAATATACTTTTGACATATTTGAAGGAAACAAGTCGAAAGACAATTTTACAGCTCATAGACTTAGAGTTAAAACAGTGATTAAAGTGCATGATGCACACTTAACCTTTTCACCTTCTGTAACTTTCTCTGTCTGTGTTCCAGCCCCCTGTCCTCCCACCATCCTGGACCACGCCTTGAACTGCACCACCAACCGGGCCTCTGTCTCCTGGGCTTTGAACAAGGACGTCGTGGGTTTCCTCATCAACGCCACCTCCTCCTCTGGCCACGCCTCCTCCTGCCAGTCCAACGCCACTTCCTGCGTCCTCACAGCCTTGCTCTGCGGACAGAACTACACCGTGCGAGGCTTCGCTGTGGGCGCCCAGTGCAACAGCAAACCCAGCGAGGCGTTCCAGATCGTCACGGGTACGCCATACCAGAACGTTCTGGAACGTAGATGGTCATTTGTGTCGTTTCGAAACGTCTGATCTGAAACCGTTGTTCTCGTCCTCTCCCAGCTCCCTGCACCCCAGCGAACGTCAAGGCCCAGTACGCGTGCGGCACCAGTAAGGCTGTGTTGAGCTGGGACGAGACTCCGGGAAGAGACAGCTTCTACACCCTGGTGACGTCGGGGAGCCAGACGGACTCCTGCAGGACAGCCGGGACCCAGTGCTCCCTGAGCTCCCTCAGGTGCGGCCAGCTGTACAATGTCACGGTGGACGCCATCTCCGGACTGTGCAACAGCAGCCAGCCAGGGACCACGCAGATACAGACAGGTGGGAGGAGACGTGTGGACACGCACGCGCTCAGACAAATCGCAGACCGATCCAGTCATTTCGAAACGTGGAGATGCTCTCTAAGAACTACAGCTGTTTTATAATCACTTGACCCCTTCTCTTCACCCCTCCACCTCCTCTCTACCCACCCCCCCCCCACTCTACCCCCTCAGCTCCCTGTGCCCCCCAGAACCTCAGTGCGTCTCTGGTGTGCGCCAACAGCACCGCTGTGGTTGCCTGGCTCCCCAGTCCTGGCGCCGCGGGGTACAACGTGCTTGCTGTCGGCCGAGACGGGGACAACAGGACCTGTGCTACGAACGGCACCAGCTGCAAACTCAGCAGCATGCTGTGCGACAGGACCTACAACGTCACGGTCACCCCCTTCTCCAGGGCCTGCGAAGGCTTCCAGAGCGCCGCGATCATCTTCGCCACAGGTGAGCAGGGCGTAGATCGAGGAAAAGGTAGACGTTATACGTTTTTTTTCTGACCGTTATCTAACAAACTCATGCTTTGTTTTCTCGACTTTTTCTTCCCACCAATCTCCAACGCTTTCCCCTCCCCCTGTTATTCATCCTTCCCTGTCAGGTCCCTGCCCGCGTTCTGCAGTGCAGGTATCTCTGAACTGCACAGGCAACGTTGGCTCAGTGTCCTGGGCTCCCGGCCCAGCTGGTGAGCTCTACATTGCCACGGCGACAGGAAACCAGGGCCACGCCTACAACTGCTCCACTAACGGGACTGGCTGCTCCTTCGGCGGCCTGACCTGTGGCGAGACCTACGCCGTCTCTGTGGTGACGGTGAAACAGGGCTGCAGGAGTGAGGCCAGCGCGCCGGTCTCCCTCAGGGCAGGTGAGAGAGGAGACCTTCCCCAAACTCCAATTAAACAGAAACTCAGCACTTCTTTCATCTCTCATCCAATTTTGTCTTCCCTCTGTCCCTCTTTCTCTACTTTTCTCTCTCTCCCCCTCTCTCTCCCTCTCCCTCTCTCTTCCTCTCTTTCTCTCCCTCTCTTTCTCCCTCTCTCTCTCTCTCCCCCCACCTCTCTCTCCCCTTCTCTCTCTCTCTCCCTCTCTCTCTCCCTCCTTTTCCCCCTTCCTCAGCCATCTGTCCTCCCCCCAACCTGGCTGGAGTGACGGCCTGCGGCACCAACAGCCTGAACATCACCTGGGCGCCTAGCCCTGCCTCCACCGCGGTCACCTACTTCCTGCACTCCCAGAAACAAGGAGGAGCCAATGCGACCTACGTCACGGCAGGAACATCGCAGCTGATCTCCGGGCTGCAGTGTGGCGAGCGCTTCTCCTTCAGAGTGTCTGCACAGGACTCCAGATGCTCCAGTGTCCTCAGTGCAGCCATAGAGTTAGACACAGGTACTGTACACAGGCCTCATTAACAGAGTTAGACACAGGTACTGTACACAGGCCTCATTAACAGAGTTAGACACAGGTACTGTACACAGGCCTCATTAACATAGAGTTAGACACAGGTACTGTACACAGGCCTCATTAACAGAGTTAGACACAGGTACTGTACACAGGCCTCATTAACATAGAGTTAGACACAGGTACTTTGCACAGGCCTCATTAACATAGAGTTAGACACAGGTACTGTACACAGGCGTCATTAACATAGAGTTAGACACAGGTACTGTACACAGGCCTCATGAACATAGAGTTAGACACAGGTACTGTACACAGGCCTCATTAACATAGAGTTAGACACAGGTACTGTGCACAGGCCTCATTAACATAGAGTTAGACACAGGTACTGTACACAGGCGTCATTAACATAGAGTTAGACACAGGTACTGTACACAGGCCTCATTAACATAGAGTTAGACACAGGTACTGTGCACAGGCCTCATTAACATAGAGTTAGACACAGGTACATTACACAGGCCTCATTAACATAGAGTTAGACACAGGTACTTTGCACAGGCCTCATGAACATAGAGTTAGACACAGGTACTGTACACAGGCCTCATTAACATAGAGTTAGACACAGGTACTTTGCACAGGCCTCATTAACATAGAGTTAGACACAGGTACTGTACACAGGCGTCATTAACATAGAGTTAGACACAGGTACTGTACACAGGCCTCATTAACATAGAGTTAGACACAGGTACTGTGCACAGGCCTCATTAACATAGAGTTAGACACAGGTACATTACACAGGACTCATTAACATCCTGATTCCCCCCCAAAAAACAACAGCACATTCCGTTCATTTACAACCAATCAGTTGTTGAGAAGCGGCCAAACCTTCATCTCGATCCCCTACCAACAGCTCCCTGCGTGCCCACCAACCTCACGGCCCTGTCTAGATGTGGCACCACCAAGACCACCCTCGCCTGGAAGCCCAGCGCCGGTGCGGCAGCTTACGTTGCCACGGTGACAGGGCCTAACGGGCGCCTGGCTTCGTGCGTGTCCAACAGCTCTTCCTGCTCCGTGGCGCTGGACTGCGGCCTTACGTACTCGGCTGCTGTGGTGGCGTCCACCTCGACCTGCAACAGCACTGCGTCCCCCAGCATCCACTTTGACTCTGGTAAAAAAAGTGAAATAATTTAAACAATACACATTTTATATTATTTTAATATTTATAATAACACATCATTAATAAAGAAGGGGATTTGAATAATAAATGATAATGGGTAACAATATATACATCAATAGATGTTGCCGGGTGTGATATGTGGCTCTTCACAGTATGTGATTTCACCATCTTTCCCCCCCCTCACCCCACCATCTCCCCCAACCCCCCTCTCCAGCCCTGGTGTCTGCCCTATAACTTAACAGCCCAGCTCAGCTGCACGGCCAACACCTTCGCCCTCCAGTGGCAGCCCAGCCCCGGGAACCCGTCCAGCTACACTGGCCTGGCCATCGGCAGCGATGGCTCGCGCTCCACCTGCAACACCAGCCTCACCGCCTGCACCGTCCAGAACCTGCGCTGCGGCACCACCTACAGCATCGCCGTCACCACCTCCGCCCTCAGCTGCGGCACCATCGACGACTCGGACTACAAGGTCCAATCAGGTACTAACCGCCGCCGCGCCGTTCGGAACCGGCACCCGTAAAAGTTTCTGGCGAAAGTTTGAACTTTGACTTTTGACACTTCCCCTGACCCCGCCCCCTCCCCCCCCAGCCCCCTTTTGCCGACGAGCCCAACTGTGAGTCTGGAGTGCAGCAGCAATGCGGCGCAGGTGACGTGGCAGAACGCCGGGCCGGACCAGCTCCACACGGTGTCGGCCGTCGACCGCCTGGGCCGCATTAAGACCTGCAACAGCACCGGGTCCAACTGCACCTTCACCCAGCTAAGCTGTGGGGAAAGCTACACTCTCAGTGTAGTGGGGCAGACCCAGACCTGCAGGAGTGACCCCAGCACCACCATGAGCCTGCTCACAGGTGAGGCTCAACGTGTCCAGGTTGACACCGCAACGCAGCAATGCTACCGTGTCTATTTACACTTCTGTTTACCTATCAGAGTTTGCAGCTTGGATGCTACTCGCAATATGATTGAAGACCCCCTCCGTTCTTTTCTCTCCCCCCCCCCCAAGCCCCTTGCGTTCCAACTCTGGTCACGGCCAACGTGGACTGCCAGAACGGCATCACCATGGTAACCTGGGACCAAGCCCGCGGTGCCCTCCACTACAGCGTCCTGGCAAGGGGCAGCGGCGGCCACAACGCCACGTGCACCAACACGGACACCACCTGCTCCTTCTCCAGCCTGCAGTGCGGCCAGGTGTACACCATCACTGTGCTGGCCCACCACGACAGCTGCGTCAGCCTGGCTAGCCAACCAATCACAGCGAGCACAGGTAAACGCATAAGGTCCTAACCTGCTCGCTTGCAACCTGCCGTCATCCGTCCGCTGGTAAGCCGTAGGAGAATGTTCCGGTTCTGCTGGACGTGACCTCCGTGTTGTTTTTGTTGTGGTTCTCACAGGGCCCTGCCCACACTCCGGCCTCAGCGCCTCCCTCGACTGCAGCTCGAACCGGGCCGTTCTCTCCTGGACCCCTGGCCGAGGCATCCTGTCCTACAACGCCACAGCCGAGGGCTTCAACACCCCTCACCTGCTGACCTGTGCCACCCCCGGCTCCTCCTGCAACATCAGTGGGCTGCTGTGCGGGGAGAAGTACAGGCTGAGCGTGAGGGGGGAGGGGCTTAAGTGCCAAAGCCCCGCCCTCGAGTGGCTCGCCATAAACACAGGTAGTTTAGCCGTAACAAAACGATTTTGATAATCCAGCCTACATCCCAAAACGGATAAAGGATTTTTCTTTGACATCCAGCACAAGCTAATGATCCTTTCATCTCCTTCCCCTCTCCCCAGCGCCTTGCCCTGCTACCCAGCTCAAGGTCCTGTCCTCCTGTGACTCCAACACCATCTCGGTGTCCTGGGCGACGTCGAAGGGCTCGCTCTCATACCGGGCAGTTGCTGAGTGCACCCAGGGCCAACACCTGACCTGCAACACCACAGGTTCCGCCTGTAACATCACAGGATTGCTGTGTGGGCAAGAAAAAAAGGGGGTTTTAAAAAACCCAAGGGGGTTTTTTTTTTCCCCCCCCCCCCCCCCCCCCCTAACCCGGTTTTTTGTTTTTTTTTTTCCCCCCTCCGGTTTGGATGACGGCTGCTGCCGGAATCAAGAGCGACGTCCACGTCCTCCACACGGGTAGGCGCCGCAGTCCCAAAACCTCCCTTTTCCCGTTCATTTGCCGCAGACACTGTGGCTCACCTCCTCCTCTCTGCGCTCCCCAGCCCCCTGCGTGCCGACGAACGTGCAGAGCCAGATGGATTGCCGCGCCGGCGTGCTGAACGTCACTTGGCAGCAGAGCGGCCGGACGCAGCTCTTCCACACCAGCGTGATGAGCAGCGCGGGGAGGCGGAGCACCTGCGCCCGGGACGCGCCTGGCTGTGTGGTCCCCGGCATGGAGTGCGGGCTCGACTACAGTGTGGCGGTGCTGGCCTCCTACGAGTCCTGCAACAGCTCCCAGAGTGCCTTGCAGCAGGTCGCAGCAGGTAGGGCTTTCCTTCTACAGTCGTAGAAACGCTCTCAAAACGTTCTCTGACCTGTTTTAAGTGAGGTCATAGGTCATATCCTGAATTTCATGATTTCAGGATGACCCATTTCTCTTCTTACCTTCTGCTCTTCTTCCTTCCTGGCAGCTCCATGTCCTCCAGACTCGGTGAAAGCCGTGGTCGACTGCTCCACCAGCGTTGTCGCGGTGACGTGGAACAACAGTGCGACGGGGGTCCTATACACGGCCTCTGCCGTCTGCCACGGCGGTCAGCGCTTCACCTGCGCGGCTTCGCAAAGCGGCTGTAACCTTAGCAACCTGACGTGTGGCACCGAGTACAACGTCACGGTCACCCCGTCACGAGGCGGATGTGTGGGAGCAGACAGCCCTGTCCAGCACATCCGAACAGGTCAGGATCAAAGACGCCTGCAGACCAGATCGATCAGTCAGTTTTTCATTAACATAGAGTTAGACACAGGTACTTTGCACAGGCCTCATTAACATAGAGTTAGACACAGGTACTTTGCACAGGCCTCATTAACATAGAGTTAGACACAGGTACTGTACACAGGCCTCATTAACATAGAGTTAGACACAGGTACTTTGCACAGGCCTCATTAACATAGAGTTAGACACAGGTACATTACACAGGCCTCATTAACATAGAGTTAGACACAGGTACATTACACAGGCCTCATTAACATAGAGTTAGACACAGGTACATTACACAGGCCTCATTAACATAGAGTTAGACACAGGTACATTACACAGGCCTCATTAACATAGAGTTAGACACAGGTACATTACACAGGCCTCATTAACATAGAGTTAGACACAGGTACATTACACAGGCCTCATTAACATAGAGTTAGACACAGGTACTGTGCACAGGCCTCATTAACATAGAGTTAGACACAGGTACATTACACAGGACTCATTAACATCCTGATTCCCCCCCAAAAAACAACAGCACATTCCGTTCATTTACAACCAATCAGTTGTTGAGAAGCGGCCAAACCTTCATCTCGATCCCCTACCAACAGCTCCCTGCGTGCCCACCAACCTCACGGCCCTGTCTAGATGTGGCACCACCAAGACCACCCTCGCCTGGAAGCCCAGCGCCGGTGCGGCAGCTTACGTTGCCACGGTGACAGGGCCTAACGGGCGCCTGGCTTCGTGCGTGTCCAACAGCTCTTCCTGCTCCGTGGCGCTGGACTGCGGCCTTACGTACTCGGCTGCTGTGGTGGCGTCCACCTCGACCTGCAACAGCACTGCGTCCCCCAGCATCCACTTTGACTCTGGTAAAAAAAGTGAAATAATTTAAACAATACACATTTTATATTATTTTAATATTTATAATAACACATCATTAATAAAGAAGGGGATTTGAATAATAAATGATAATGGGTAACAATATATACATCAATAGATGTTGCCGGGTGTGATATGTGGCTCTTCACAGTATTATTTCAACCATCTTCCCCCCCCCCTCCCCACCATCTCCCCCCACCCCCCCTCTCCAGCCCTGTGTCTGCCCAGTAACTTAACAGCCCAGCTCAGCTGCACGGCCAACACCTTCGCCCTCCAGTGGCAGCCCAGCCCCGGGAACCCGTCCAGCTACACTGGCCTGGCCATCGGCAGCGATGGCTCGCGCTCCACCTGCAACACCAGCCTCACCGCCTGCACCGTCCAGAACCTGCGCTGCGGCACCACCTACAGCATCGCCGTCACCACCTCCGCCCTCAGCTGCGGCACCATCGACGACTCGGACTACAAGGTCCAATCAGGTACTAACCGCCGCCGCGCCGTTCGGAACCGGCACCCGTAAAAGTTTCTGGCGAAAGTTTGAACTTTGACTTTTGACACTTCCCCTGACCCCGCCCCCTCCCCCCCCAGCCCCCTGTTTGCCGACGAGCCCAACTGTGAGTCTGGAGTGCAGCAGCAATGCGGCGCAGGTGACGTGGCAGAACGCCGGGCCGGACCAGCTCCACACGGTGTCGGCCGTCGACCGCCTGGGCCGCATTAAGACCTGCAACAGCACCGGGTCCAACTGCACCTTCACCCAGCTAAGCTGTGGGGAAAGCTACACTCTCAGTGTAGTGGGGCAGACCCAGACCTGCAGGAGTGACCCCAGCACCACCATGAGCCTGCTCACAGGTGAGGCTCAACGTGTCCAGGTTGACACCGCAACGCAGCAATGCTACCGTGTCTATTTACACTTCTGTTTACCTATCAGAGTTTGCAGCTTGGATGCTACTCGCAATATGATTGAAGACCCCCTCCGTTCTTTTCTCTCCCCCCCCCCCAAGCCCCTTGCGTTCCAACTCTGGTCACGGCCAACGTGGACTGCCAGAACGGCATCACCATGGTAACCTGGGACCAAGCCCGCGGTGCCCTCCACTACAGCGTCCTGGCAAGGGGCAGCGGCGGCCACAACGCCACGTGCACCAACACGGACACCACCTGCTCCTTCTCCAGCCTGCAGTGCGGCCAGGTGTACACCATCACTGTGCTGGCCCACCACGACAGCTGCGTCAGCCTGGCTAGCCAACCAATCACAGCGAGCACAGGTAAACGCATAAGGTCCTAACCTGCTCGCTTGCAACCTGCCGTCATCCGTCCGCTGGTAAGCCGTAGGAGAATGTTCCGGTTCTGCTGGACGTGACCTCCGTGTTGTTTTTGTTGTGGTTCTCACAGGGCCCTGCCCACACTCCGGCCTCAGCGCCTCCCTCGACTGCAGCTCGAACCGGGCCGTTCTCTCCTGGACCCCTGGCCGAGGCATCCTGTCCTACAACGCCACAGCCGAGGGCTTCAACACCCCTCACCTGCTGACCTGTGCCACCCCCGGCTCCTCCTGCAACATCAGTGGGCTGCTGTGCGGGGAGAAGTACAGGCTGAGCGTGAGGGGGGAGGGGCTTAAGTGCCAAAGCCCCGCCCTCGAGTGGCTCGCCATAAACACAGGTAGTTTAGCCGTAACAAAACGATTTTGATAATCCAGCCTACATCCCAAAACGGATAAAGGATTTTTCTTTGACATCCAGCACAAGCTAATGATCCTTTCATCTCCTTCCCCTCTCCCCAGCGCCTTGCCCTGCTACCCAGCTCAAGGTCCTGTCCTCCTGTGACTCCAACACCATCTCGGTGTCCTGGGCGACGTCGAAGGGCTCGCTCTCATACCGGGCAGTTGCTGAGTGCACCCAGGGCCAACACCTGACCTGCAACACCACAGGTTCCGCCTGTAACATCACAGGATTGCTGTGTGGGCAAGAGTACAAGGTCTACGTTGTCGGTTTGGATGACGGCTGCTCCGGAATCAAGAGCGACGTCCACGTCCTCCACACGGGTAGGCGCCGCAGTCCCAAAACCTCCCTTTTCCCGTTCATTTGCCGCAGACACTGTGGCTCACCTCCTCCTCTCTGCGCTCCCCAGCCCCCTGCGTGCCGACGAACGTGCAGAGCCAGATGGATTGCCGCGCCGGCGTGCTGAACGTCACTTGGCAGCAGAGCGGCCGGACGCAGCTCTTCCACACCAGCGTGATGAGCAGCGCGGGGAGGCGGAGCACCTGCGCCCGGGACGCGCCTGGCTGTGTGGTCCCCGGCATGGAGTGCGGGCTCGACTACAGTGTGGCGGTGCTGGCCTCCTACGAGTCCTGCAACAGCTCCCAGAGTGCCTTGCAGCAGGTCGCAGCAGGTAGGGCTTTCCTTCTACAGTCGTAGAAACGCTCTCAAAACGTTCTCTGACCTGTTTTAAGTGAGGTCATAGGTCATATCCTGAATTTCATGATTTCAGGATGACCCATTTCTCTTCTTACCTTCTGCTCTTCTTCCTTCCTGGCAGCTCCATGTCCTCCAGACTCGGTGAAAGCCGTGGTCGACTGCTCCACCAGCGTTGTCGCGGTGACGTGGAACAACAGTGCGACGGGGGTCCTATACACGGCCTCTGCCGTCTGCCACGGCGGTCAGCGCTTCACCTGCGCGGCTTCGCAAAGCGGCTGTAACCTTAGCAACCTGACGTGTGGCACCGAGTACAACGTCACGGTCACCCCGTCACGAGGCGGATGTGTGGGAGCAGACAGCCCTGTCCAGCACATCCGAACAGGTCAGGATCAAAGACGCCTGCAGACCAGATCGATCAGTCAGTTTTTCGTCTAATACTAAGTGTGCTAAGTTGTATAAACATTAACAGCTCTAATTGTTTGTTTGTTGTTGCCTCCAGCTCCCTGCATCCCCCGCCTCACCGAGGTTGAGATGGACTGTCTCTCGGACTCGGCCTGGGTGATTTGGGAGCACGCCGCCGGGGCGGGGCTCTACGTGGCCGTGGCGACTGACCGGACAGGGAAGACCTACACGTGCAACACCACCGAAAGCTCATGCTCGGTGTCGGAGCTGCCGTGTGGACAGAACTTCACTTTCGCCGTCACGGCCACCGACCAGCAGTGTTCCAGTGGGCGGAGTAACGCCGTGGTTACTGACACCGGTGAGTGGAACTGGAACTGGAAAGTTCATTGTAGCGACTTTGACCTCATAACCCTTAAACATTCGTTTTGTAACCTGTGGCGATGAACACAAACATGAATACGGCGCACGCTCATGTCTCATTCAGCGCCCTGCCCGCCTCTGGACGTGGTGGCCGACCTGAGCTGCGAGAACGGCTCGGTGGCGATATCGTGGGCGGCCAGCGTGGGCGCCGTGGCCTACACCGCTACGCTGGAGCGCACCGACGGACAGACCACCTGCTGCTCCGCCGGCGGGACACACTGCGACATCACCGGCCTTCCGTGCGGCGAGATGTACGTCCTCATCGTGACCGCCGAGGGGCGGACCTGCAACAGCTCTGAGAGCATCGGAAACATCGTCCGGACAGGTAAACACGCCTCGAAACACACACTTTTTTGGGGGGAAACACCATTTACAGCCACGACACTTCTGTTGAAGGGATATATTAACCCCTGTTGCGTCCCACAGCGCCATGCACCCCCCAGAAGCTAGATGGCAGCGTAACGTGCAGGGATAACGTGGCCAGCATGAACTGGACCAGCAGCCGCGGAGGGCAGCTGTACACGGTGCGCGCCGTCGGGACGGACGGACATGCGGAGGAGTGCTCATCCTTCGAAAATGTGTGCGAGCTCACCGGTCTGCTGTGTGGGCAACGCTACAGTGCCGCCGTGGTGGCTAGCGACAGCACGTGCAGCAGCCCTCCGAGCAACGAGGTGGACCTCAGAACAGGTGGGTACACACACACACACACACAGGTACACATACACAAACACACACACAGGTACACACAGGTACACACACATAGGTACACACAGGTGTACACACACAGGTACACACACAGGTACACACACACAAACATGATAGACACACATCAACCGACAGCTTTTCCACACACACTACAACCGACAGCTTTCCACACGGGTTATGCAAACTCTCCATATCCATCCCAAACTGTCGCTCTGCGTCCCCCCTAGTTCCCTGCGCTCCAGACACCGTGTCCGCCGCCGTCAGCTGCCAGGCCAACTCCCTGAACGTCTCCTGGTCCGCCAGCCGAGGAGCTGACTCCTACACGGCCACCGTGGAGGACGGCGAAGGTCGAGGCACCACCTGCCAGTCCTTGTCCGGAAGCTTCTGTAGCGTCAGCGGGCTGAGCTGCGGACAGCTCTACCACGTCAGCGTAGCCGCTTCCGACGGGTACTGCAGCAGCCCGGCCACCGTGTCTGTCGTCGCTCCCTCAGGTGAGACACTCGCTCGTTGGGCGGAAAGCTCCGCGGAGGATCACAGGTGGAAGAGCTGAGGTCAAGTCAGGGTTGACAAGCAGCTGAGGGTGCCCTTCCTTTGAGACGCCGTCGTTGAATCTGTTCCTGCTTTTCCCATCTTCTCTTCATCTTCCCCTCAGTTCCCTGTCAGCCAACTCAGATCAGAGCGGAGATGGACTGTGAGAGCCGTGTAGGTATGCTAACCTGGTACATGAGCGCCGGGGCCATTTCCTATAGAGCCAGGGCCATCTCTGGATCTGGCCAATCGGTGACCTGCGAAACCAACAACACCTACTGTTATCTTGACGGTCTTTCCTGCGGGGAGGGGTATTCTCTGTCTGTGGAGGCCCTCGGAGAGAACTGCAGCAGTGTTGGTCACATGACAGGACAACTCGTCACTGGTGAGCCACACATACCAGAATACACTCCAACAGATACACTCCGTCATCACCGAGCATCGAATTTCATCACTTCCTCCTGACGTTTGTCCTCCTCAGAGCCCTGCGTCCCTCTTCACCCTACCACCACCTACAGCCTGAACATCGCCCAGCTCAGCTGGGACGTGAGCAAGGGGGCCACCTCATACAGCGCCGAGGCGGTGACCGCCCAAGGCCTGATGTCCTCCTGCCAGACCAACGACACCTACTGCGCCCTGCAGAGCATGGCCTGCGGCCAGGTCTACAACGTCTCCATCACCGCTAACAACCAGGTGTGCCAAGGGGTGGCTACTTCTGTCTCGGTCAGTCTGACCACAGGTGAGAACTCCCACACACACACCTGCCCCCACCACACACACACACACACACACACAAACTATACACTCTATAGTTTGTGACTTATAACTTCCCTAACCATCGCATTATGGATGCACGCCAGTCCTGGAACATCTACAGCCTGTCCGTCCGTGGGAGCAGGATCTCTCCTTCACTGTGGTTCTCCCCGAGGTTTCAACTTTTTCCCACAGGGTTTTTTTTGTAGTTTTTCCTTGCCGAGAAGGAGGGTCTAAGGACAGGGGATGTTCCGGGACAGTCATCCATTTGCTAAAATCATATGTACATTTTTATAATGTGGTTTTCTGTTTATTGACCAATGTTGGAATCCCTGTCGCCCTTCGAGGCAACTGTTGTTGTGATTTTGGGCGTTACAAAAATAAATTGAATTGAAAATAGTTACACACACACACAAACAAAAGTTTCCGGCAGGTTCTTAGTGTCATCCTTTCCTTCACCGTCCACCCCCCGTGTGTTTCCCCTCAGAACCCTGCCCGCCCAAAAACGTACAGGCACGCCTGCACTGCAGTACAGACATGGCCACGATGTCATGGGAGGTGAGCGAAGGTGCCGTGGGCTACGTGGCGAAAATGGAGGGCCGACGAGGAGACTTCTTGTCCTGCGGCACGACTGGAACCTTCTGTAACGTGACCGGCCTCCACTGCGGCTCTACCTACCTGGTCAAGGTGGTCGCTCTGGGACACAGCCTCAACAGCACCGACTCTATCCCCATCCTGCTGGTCTCAGGTCAGTCTCAAGCCCCGCCCACTCCAGGAAGTCCTCTCAGCTTTAGAACTCAACCGATCAGAGATCAGAGCGGAAGACCGATGCTGTTCTTGACAGGGTTTACAATACGAACAAGCCATGTTTCTAACCAGGAGTCCTTCCCTCCCATGATATCCAGCTCCCTGTGCGCCCAGGGGCATTGAGGCGCACGTGAGCTGCGCTAACGACAGCGCCAAAATCACCTGGGGATTCAGCGATGGCGCCAACTCCTACACGCTGACGGCAACGGGGAGCGATGGCTCCCATGCATCCTGCGACACCAGGGAGAACCACTGCAACCTGACTGAGCTAGCCTGTGGGCAGACGTACAACCTCAGTCTAACGGCTGTCAACCACAATTGCCAAACGGAGAGTCCAACCGAGGCTAGCTTTAACACACGTAAGGCTTCTCTCCTCTAAATCACCAAGACTAGTTCTGAATCCGATCCACCCTGACTCCGCTGACCTCTCACCCATGCCCGCTGACCTTTAGGACCCTGCGCCCCCCTGAGTGTGGACGTGGATATGTTGTGCGGGAACAATACAGCCACCTTGTCCTGGACCAAGACAGAGGGAGTGCAGCTGTATAGAGCTAGCGCCACCCCCAGAGTGGGAGGACAAGTCAAGTACTGCAACACCAGTGGCTCCTCCTGTAGGTTCTCTGGCTTGGAGTGTGGAGAGACCTACAGGTTCACTGTGACAGCCTACGACAGCCTGTGTCAGAGCGAGCGCAGCAACAGCGTGGAGGTCAAAACAGGTACAGCTACTTCCAAGTCCCTTGTTTCTCTATTTACTCTGAGCTCTTTCAAATCTATAAGGGGTTTGTCCGATTCGTCTTTAGTAAGTCCTAAACCGTCTCGTCCGTGTCCTAGCTCCATGTCAGCCAGGCCAGCTGGCGGTCCAGGGCTCCTGCAGTAGCGAGGTGGTGAGTCTGGGCTGGACGGCGGCCAGAGGGGCGTCCCTCTACGTGCTAACAGCCACGGGAGACCTGGGCTATGTCACAGCCCTGCAGACCAACGACACTGGCCTGGACGTGGAGCTTCCCTGCGGACAGACCTACAGCTTCACCGTCACGGCCGCGGACGAGCGCTGCAGCGGCCCCGCCAGCAACACTGCACGCTTCAGGACCGGTACGTACTCAAGCACACGTTTGGGTGCGCAGCGTGGTTGCCTGGGTGGATTCTAAATCCTCAAGTTTCCACGCTAAAACGAACGTCTTTCTTCCTCCAGCCCCATGCGTGCCGTACGGTGTGGAGACGTACATCCAGTGTGAGGACAGCCTGGGCGCCGTCGCCTGGGGCCGCAGCGACGGGGCCGAGTCCTACACGGCGGTCGCCGTGGGAACGGACGGCCACACTCGCATGTGCACCTCCAACTCCACCACCTGCACCTGGGACAACCTGCAGTGCGGCGACCTGTACGTGGTGCACGTCATCGCCAACGATCACCCATGCAGCAGCTCCCCAAGCAACAGCACTAGCATACACACAGGTAGGCACTTCCCTCCAGCACCGGCAACACCTATTCCATCTCTGGCCTCCACACTGCTCCATGACTACACAGCGAATACACTCTGCGTGTTGATATATATTGGGATCGACTTGACTGGTTGTTTTCTACAGCTCCCTGCGTGCCGCAGAACGTGACGTCGTCGATACACTGCGGCTCGAAGGTCACCACGCTCCACTGGCTCCCAAGCCAGGCAGCAAAGCTGTACGTGGTGACCGCCGGGTCCAGCAACGGCCACCAGGTGGCGCTGAGCACCAACGACACCAGCGCCGCCTTCTCCGAGTTGACGTGCGGCCAGAATTACTCCCTGTCCGTCAAAGCGGTGGATTCAGTGTGTAGAAGCGTTGCCAGCGTTCCCACCTATCAGAAGACAGGTACATCTGAGTTACACCCACCTGACGTATAGACAAGCCTTCCAGTCTCTCCCTCAGTGTGCCAGTAAGCATCTGGACGACAGATCAATCAACATCGAAATATCTCCCCTCATCTGTACGCCCCCCCTCCCTTTCCTTCAACACCCTCAGAACCGTGCCCCCCCACATCGGTCTCCAGCGCCATGGACTGCCAGACCAACATCGCAGTGGTGACATGGGGGGCATCTCCGATGGCGGACTACTACACGGCTACCATCAGGCGCAGCGACGGCCAGAGCGACACCTGCATGTCTGGTGGCCTCCAGTGCGGCACGTCCCAGATGACCTGCGGTCAGAACTACACTGTCACGGTCACCGCCTCCAACCAACTGTGCAGCTCTGACCCCAGCGCTAAGAACATGCTTCACTCAGGTAACTGGTGACAACCTCCAACTCTCTGTATGTAAGACTGTCTGTCTGTCAGTCAGTCAGACTGTTCGTCTCATACACAACCAAAAACAAATGTCAGGAGATTGAGCTCCATCTCTTCGTCCCCTCTCTTCATTCTCTCTCCTCTCTATAGTCCCCTGCGTCCCCACAAATGTCGCGGCCGTGATAAACTGCTCGGACAACACGGCGCGAGTGACGTGGAACGCCAGCAAGGGGGCACTGTTCTACGTGGCCACGGCTGAAAACACGCAGGGCAGCTTGTCTACGTGCGAGAGCACAGGTCTCGGATGCATCCTGACCAACCTCACCTGCGGAGCTGTTTACACCGTCAGCGTGACGGCCAGAGACCGCACCTGCTCCAGCCTGCCTAGCCAATCAGCAGAGGTTCAAACAGGTACTAAATGCATCTTGCGGTTCAGCCACAACTTCATATCAACAACCAACGAAAAGACGAGGTCGTTCTGCGGTCTTTAACAGATCTCAAAGCCTTGGTAGAACACATATCTTTGTACCTGAACGTAACCTTGTTTTTTCCATTCATCACATCACAAGGCTTGTGTTTCCTAAGAGTTCCCCCTGTTGACAGCTCTCTCCTTTCCCCTCTCTAGTCCCCTGCACCCCACAGATCGAAGACGTCATCCTTGACTGCTTCCTGGATTCCGCACAGGTGGCCTGGTCCTATGCTGCGGGGAGCACGTCCTACACCGTCACAGCCACCGGGGGCGCTGCCAAGTCATCCTGCCACACCAACAACACCAACTGTGAGCTGCCAGACTTGACCTGTGGCCAGGTGTTCACTGTCACCATGGTAGCCTCCAATGGCCAGTGCGACAGCTTCCGGAGCTCTAGCCGGGAAATGACATCAGGTCAGTGGAGAAGAGATCTGTCAGATACATCAGCTTTGAATTGATTTCAGTTTTGATGTTCTACAGTCTCACAGCTGTCGCTGTCAACTAAACTGCTGCTGTACTTTGTACTTCTACCATCCTGCTCTGCCCCTCCTCTCCCTCTCCTCTCTCTATCCCTCCCCCCTCTCCCCATCCTCTCTCCGTCCCTCCCCCCTCTCCCCATCCTCACTCTTCCAGTCCCCTGCCCTCCCGAGCAGGTGGTGACCTCCCTAGACTGCTCCGCTAACTCGGCCCGTGTGGCGTGGGCGCCCAGCCCAGGGGCGGAGTCTTACAGGGTGCTGGCGGTGGGCGTGGAGGAACATGAGACGGGCTGCGAGACCTTGCAGCTTGCCTGCCTCGTCCCAGACCTCCTGTGCGGCTTCACATACAACATCAGCGTGGTTGCGATAAACAGAGAGTGCAACGTGTCGGAGAGTAACATGACCCAGCTGCGGTCAGGTGAACTCTTTGACCACAGACCCTTGTTACATAGCAACAATGCAGTGACTGTAAAGTTGATGCATAACTGATAGTAGGAAAAACATATTAGATGCAAGTTATTTATCAAAAGTATTTCTCTCTCTCTCAGTGCCTTGTGTACCTAACCAGGTGAAAGCCACCACAAATTGTGAGTCCAATATCGTGTCCGTGTCCTGGGAGCTTAGCAACGGTGCCACCTCCTACACCGCAGTAGCATCCGGCAGCGGAGACAACAGGCTGACGTGCCACACCAATGACACGGTGTGCGAGTTCACCAATCAGCAGTGCGGCGTGTCCTACAACGTCACCGTGAGCGCCTCTGACCACGCCTGTGCCAGCGCCAACAGCACGGCGGCCCATATCCACACAGGTGAGGTCACGCAAGGCGAGGTCACTTCCTGTACCCTTGCCTCACCTGCACCTACTGTCCCTGTCTAACACCGCCGGTGCTTGTACAGTTCCCTGCAAGCCCCAGAAGGTCACTGCCAAGATGGAGTGCGGCAACAACACTGGGCTGGTGTCATGGGAACGCGGTGTGGGCGTGTCCTCCTACCGGGTGAGCGCATTTGGACCGGATGGCCACCTGGTCCAGTGTTCCAGCAATGTCACCAGCTGGCGGCTACCCAGCATGCACTGTGGCCAGCTGTACAATGTCACGGTCACCGCTCAGGATGCGACCTGCAACAGCAGCAGCACATTCCTCACCCTGCAGTCTGGTACGAACGCTCTATCCACACCCTAACAGCAGAGGAGAGAGAGACACTAGTGAAACATGCTCAAGGTCTCTCCCTCCCCCGCTCTCCTCCTCCTCTCTCCTAGTGCCCTGTAACCCCACCAGCGTGAAAGCCGCGCTGCAGTGCAGAGCCAACTTGGTGGCCGTGACGTGGGAGCGAGCGAGCGGCGCTGCCTGGTACGAGGCGGTTGGCGTCGCAGCCGACGGGCACAACCCGACCACGTGCAACAACAACCTGACGTTCTGTGACCTCACCGGTCTGGCTTGCGGGCAGACGTACAATGTGACGGTGTTTGCCAAGGACGAGACCTGCAGTAGTGTGCCCAGTAGCAGGGCCAGCGCCAGAACAGGTGAACACAAAAATCTCCTCGCTGGAAGAGCACGTCGAAACAACACCCTTTCAAACCTGAACTGCAAAAAATATTAGTTATGCTTTTATGGTTTCATGAAGTACATTTGGCTTCTAGTACAGTATGTAAACTCCACTCGATAAGATGTCTTAAAGTAATGTGTAGTACTAGACATTTACAACGCAAGTCATGACTGACGTGTTCCTTCACCCTGTCCCTCCACCCAGCTCCCTGCCCTCCCCAGAACGTGACGGCAGACGCCAGGTGTTCCCAGCGTTCTGTGGTCGTCTCTTGGGCGCCCAACCCCGACGCCGACTCCTTCCACGCCGTGGCCCTGGCTGGCAACGGGGCGAGCCTGTCGTGTAATACCACAGGCACCAGTTGCACCATTCCAAACCTGCTCGAGGGACACGCCTACAACGTGAGCGTCGCCTCGATCAGGGGACACTGCGAGGGCAAATGTAGCCTCCCAATTATAGTCTCCACAGGTATGAAACACCCTAGTACAGTCCATTCAGTCGAGTCCATGTGGCAAAACAAATCCTGCAATATTTGTATGACTGTTTTCATACAATGTGTTTAGTTCTTATTTAGTTCTTATCTGACTATTTCCTTTCTCATATCTGGTATCTTCCCTTGGTCCTCAGCCCCTCTTTCGCCTGCCAGACTGGAAGGGAGTCTGGACTGCGTGACTAACTCAGCCTGGATGACATGGCAGCCGTCCAGCGGCGCTCAGACCTACACCGTGACGGCTGTCGGTAGCAACCGTCAAAACTCCTCCTGCACCACTTCCTCCACCACGAGTAACATTCCCAACCTCGCCTGCGGCACCAACTACACCTTCAGCGCCATCGCTTCCAAAACGTTCTGCAACAGCACACCCAGTAACTCCATCCAGCTTGAAACAGGTAACTAAACACTCAAAACGCCTCTCTATGAACTAGCCCTGAGACCACAACTCACGAAAAGCGGGGCCGCGTCTGCCCTTCCAGGTCCCTGCGCCCTCACCAACATCACGGTCGACACCCGGTGCAACAGCAGCACCATCCTGGTGAGCTGGGAGGCCTCGGAGAACACCCCGCTGTACCTGGTGACGGCTGAGAGGCAGGACCGCAGCTTCATCTCCTGCAACAGCAGCTCCACCTCCTGCCGGCTGGCCGGCGTGCTCTGCGGCATGCAGTACACGGTCATCGTGTCGACTTCCTCAGACAAGTGCAGCAGCCTGAGGAGCCCGCCGCGTAGGGTCGACACAGGTCAGAGTTCAAGTCTGACGCCCGCCCCCTTTGACGCTAGCTCACACTCTCTCTCTCTCTCTCTCTCTCTCTGTTCTAGATCCAGACTATCTAGTTCTGTTCTGGCTCAGGCTCTATAATAACTAGATGTATTCTCCAACTTTATTCTACCTTGATTGTTTCAGTCTGTGTTTGAGCTCTATTCTAGCTAGCTCTATTCTCTCTAGCTCTACGCTTGTGTCCCTCCCTGATCTTCCACGTCTGTTCTGCGTAGCGCCCTGCACCCCCAAGAACGTGTCAATCGCGCCATCCTGCCAGGACAACGGTGTGGCGGTGTCCTGGCCACTGTCTGCGGTGGCCACGTCCTACCTGCTCACAGCCACGGGCCGAAATGGGGACCTGCGCACCTGCAACACCTCGGTCAACAACTGTAGCCTTCGCGAGCTGCACTGCGGCCAGCCGTACAGCTTCAGTGTGACAGCTATAAGCGCTTCCTGCACCAGCCAACCCAGCACCGCGGTCACCTTCAGGACAGGTAGCTACCAAGAGAAACTTTTTCCTTCTTCAGGTTTGAAAACAAACCTACCATCCCACCATCAAACCTGTGGGCAGGACGGTTAAAAAATAGTGTATATATAACTGCGGTGTTTAAAATATAATTTTACTTGTAAAAAAAGAGACAGATTTGCCTTCTTCAAAAAATGGGATGGTAATGTACCATCGACATGTGATTAAACCTACTCGCTGGTTTCACACGAATCTAACGCCGATCCCTCTTTCTGCCAGCGCCCTGCTACCCGTCTGGCCTGCGGGTGGACTCCCACTGCGAGACCAATTCTGCGGTGCTATCGTGGAACGCCAGCGAAGGGTCGTTGCAGTACTACGGTCGCGCCACGTCCCCTGCCGGCAGCCTGCTCTCCTGCAACAGCAGCACCACGTCATGCACCATCGGGGGCCTGCAGTGCGGAACCGTGTACAACTTCTCTGTGCTTGCGTCTGACCGAGCCTGCAACAGCTCCCTTACCAAGCCCCTGCGTGCTGGAGCAGGTAACCCCAATCTACTCTTAGATCGCAGATTTAGTGAGAACGCGCTACGCTCTCAGTCCTGTGCCATGTCTCCAAAGTAGAGACTGTATTGAAGAGCCTGTATGTATATGGATGTTCAGTAGCAAGTGACCAACGACCTGACATTGTCCTTGTTCCTTCTACCCAGTCCCTTGTCCCCCTGCCACGGTCAAGAACAACATGCTGCTCATTGGCCAGAACTTCGTGGCTCGCGTGTCCTGGAGTGCTGTCAGCTGCCCCAATGTCACCTACCTGGTGGAGGTGGCAGGGCGTATCCAAGACGACCCACAGGCCCTGTTGATGGTCTCCTCCTATTGGACGGAAACCCAGTACTTTGAGATTCCACTTCCTTGCAGCACCTACTTCAACATAACCATCCGCTCCAGGAACTCCGCTGGCGAGAGCGGGCCATCTACCGCTGTTCCAGGTGTCACAGGTAAACAAAGTCGCAATGCAGAAAAGAGATGCTGCAGTATGTAGCAAAGAACAGCTGGTCTCTGACAGCAGAACCATTCAGGCTGGTAAGGATATCGCTCAGATGGGGACGTTGACCACGAAGAGGAGTCCTGACTTAGTAGAGCAAAACTGTTGGTCGTTTAAGAGCAGGTGTCTCTAAAAACGCGCCATTTACTTTCCAGGTCCCTGCCCTCCTCCTTCAGTCACCTTCAGGGGGGACAACCAGTCGTCTGTCCTGTCCTGGCAGGCATCCGTGTTGGCCGACAGGTACACCGTCTATGTGACCGTCCCAAGAAGAACACAGGTGTGCGTCACCCCAGAGCTCTCATGCAACCTGACCAACGTCAGCCCGGCAGTCGTCGAGGTTACAGCCAGCAACCCAGCTGGAGAAAGTCTACCGTCGAAGGTCATGGGTGAGTTGGGGGTCGTAGGGGAGGGAAAGGGTGCGACTGAATTATTCACCGTGCAAGTCACAGGACAAGCCCTCTGGTTTAAGCCGGTTTCACTCTAACTAGGTTCTCTTAACGATTTCTTTTTCAGGGTCAAATCGCCGTAGGAGAGATCTAAGGGAAAGCGAAATGTTTGCTGAGATTCATCAGAGCGGTAAGTTGTATTACTGTCCTCTTCAGGAACGATGAAGCGTACAACAGTTGCCATTACACACAAGGACAATCATTAATTTATTATTTTACTTCATCATTTAAAAAAATGTGTTTTCTATGTTCTCTGCAGAGGAGCTGTCGGTGCCTGAGGTGCAGGTTACCACGGTAACGGGCGTGTCCCTGTACATGGACTGGGGGCCGGTCAGGGGCGCGACACACTACACCCTTGTCGTTAAAGAAGACATTCCCACAAGGCCACACCGGGAGGTGGTGGCGGTCTATGGCGAGTTTTCCACGGTGAACAACCTGAAGCCCTCCACCAGATACTGCATCCTGCTTTCGGCCAAGAACGCCCGCACACAGAGCTCCTACTCCAAGCCGTTCTGTGTTACCACCGGTGTTCCCCTGTGAAAAGGCTTCTACCTTAACGAACATTAACAACGTGAAAATCTGTGACTTTCTCCTCCATTTTAGAGGCGCATTCTAACTGCAATGGCTTAGAGACTACAACAAGTCACTGATTGGCTGTAAAAGCGTAAATACAATCTTAACGTGTTTTTTTGGTTTGTTTTTGCTATAGATGATTTCACAGATACTCTATGTTTTTAATTCAGTTGAAACGCCCTCATGTAACGTGTTTAGGATATTGCATACATATGAAATATGTTTGATTTAATCAAATGAGTGTCTGTTAATTAAGCTAAACAATCTTTGACTCACTGCTAGAATTAGATTTAATTTCCTTCACTCTGGTAAGATAGCAGCATGTATCATGTTAATGTGTAGTTCTTTCCAAAAGCAACGCTACACTTGTTCTATATTTATCATAAATTGTAACATTTTTAAGATGGGCAACAACAAGTTTTTTTTCTGTTACCAATACACACCTTTTAGATTCTTCTGCTGATTTTAATCAAATCATGTACACAAAGGATTAGATCTAGAGAAAATAAATGGTAATTTATCAAGCAATATTTTTTTTACCATACAGTTGGCCTATATTTTCTATCAGATGTACTATATGTTCTGTCTCGTTTTGTGAACACTTTACAAAAGCTCATTTTTATTGAGTCCCTAAATGGAAGGAATAAAAATCTGTGAAACATAAAAAGTTATTTCTCCATAAAGAGCTTTAGGTTAGAATCTACCTGTTCTGGATATTTTATCCCTCTACAGTTCATTAAATTTTGACATCTTTGATATTGTTTCTGCGTTGACAGCTAGTGAGGCGAATTAAGTATAAACTCCCCAGTCGGAATTTGATACTTAAATTTGATACATATTTTTTGGAAGCTTTTAATAGCGCTCTATTTACCATGCAGAGATGTAATGCAATTTTATTCCAAGTTTTGGCAAGGTCGCCTCACTGAGATGCAGGTTACCACGGTAACGGGCGTGTCCCTGTACGTGGACTGGGGGCCGGTCAGGGGCGCGACACACTACACCCTTGTCGCTAAAGAAGACATTCCCACAAGGCCACACCGGAAGGTGGTGGCGGTCTACCGCAAGTTTTCCACGGTGAACAACCTAAAGCCCTCCACCAGATACTGCATCTTTGATATTGCCACCCAAACTCATTTCAACCACTTGTATCCGCGATCTTGTCTTTTCGGTCATTACCCAAAGTTCATGACCATAGGTGAGAGTACGAACGTAGATTGACCGGTAAATTGAGAGCTTTGCCTCCCGGCTCAGCTCCTTTTTAACCCGACGGACCGGTGCAGAGACCGCATCACTGCAGCCGCTGCACCGATCCGCCTGTCAATCTCACGTTCCGTCCTTCCCTCACTCGTGAACAAGACCCCGAGATACTTGAACTCCTCCACTTGAAGCAAGGATTTCGCACCCACCCGAAGGGAGTAAGTCACCTTTTTCCGGTCGAGAACCATGGCCTCAGAAATGAGATGCTGATTCCCATCCCGGCCGCTTCACACTCGGCTGCAAACCGCTCTAGTGCCTGCTGTAGGTCCCGGTCTGATGGAGCCATCAGGACAACACCATCTGCGAATAGCAGAGATGAGATCCTGTGCCCCCCGAACCAGACACCCTCCGGCCCCTGGCTGTGCCTAGAAATTCTGTCCATAAAAACAATGAACAGAACCGGTGACAAAGGGCAGCCCCGGCGGAGTCCAACATGCACCGGGAACAAGTCCGACTTACTACCGGCAATGCTCCTGCTCCAGTCATACAGGGACCGGACGGCCCTGAGCAAGGGCCCCAGACCCCGTACTCCCGGCAAACCCCCTACAGGGGACCGCGAGGGACACAGTTGAACGCCTTCTCCAGGTCCACAAAGCACATGTGAACTGGTTGGGAAAACTCCCATGAACCCTCAAGCACCCGATGAAGTGTGTATAGCTGGTCCAGTGTTCCGCGGCCAGGACAAAAACCGCACTGCTCCTCCTGAATCCGAGGTTCGACTATCGGTCGGATTCTCCTCTCTAGTACCCTGGCATAGACCTTACCAGGGAGGCTGAGGAGTGTGATCCCCCTGTAGTTGGAACACATCCTCCGGTCCCCCTTCTTATAAAGGGGAACTACCACCCCGGTCTGCCAGTTCAGCGGCACCGTCCCAAGGCGCCACGCAATGTTGAAGAGACGTGTCAGCCACGACAGCCCCACAACATCCAGAGACTTAAGACACTCAGGACGGACCTCATCTACCCCGGGGCTTTGCCACCGAGTAGCCCACTGACCACCTCGGTGTCTACCGTCTGGGTGATCGACGAGTCCGCCTCCGGGTCCTCAGCCTCTGCTTCCTCCTCGGAAGACGTGACGGCAGGATTGAGGAGATCCTCAAAGTGTTCCTTCCACCACTCAACAATGGTCGCACCTTAGTTGAGGCAGGCAAGCTCCCGCTGCACCGTAAACACGGATGGTTGGTGAAGCGACACCAGGCTATCATATCCCCTGAGTCGGCGAGACTGGTTTTGCGGAGCAGAGATTTTCTTTGGAGGGGGCCGTGCCGTAGTGCTCCCGGAGTCGGGTGGTCCTCCCCCGGTACTTCGCTTACCAGACCCTGAGTTTATTCGCGCTGGGCCCGTTGACGGCAAGATCCCGCACACCCCGACACACTCCACCGCAGCCCACTTGGCCTGCCGATACCTGTAAACTGTCTCCGGAGTCCCACAAACCAACCAGGCTCAATAGAACTCCTTCTTCAGTTTGACCGCATCTACTCCCGGTGGTCACCACGGGCGATTGGAACGCCCGCCACCGCCGCACAGGCAGGCAACAGGCCACGCTTCACGACCCCGCAGCTCCGGGACTACGCCGCAGATCACACAAACCCCGGAGGCCGAGAACATAGTCACGTCAGAGCTGGGAACGACGGGTGGCCAGGCGGCCAAGGGAATTGTGGTTGTAATATCTCTCTGGAGCGTGGATGTTGTATTATCTTTGAGGTTAGTATCTTTTATCTGCTTGACGAGCAGGCTGCCGCAGACGGTTCCA
>BROE01000026.1:5144046-5156375 GCA_036571765.1 Plecoglossus altivelis
GGGATTGCCGCCGCGACAGGCAGAACAGGCAGGACCTTACGACCGCAGCTCCGGGCCGCCGCATCAACAACGGAGGCCGAGAACATAGTCCACTCAGACTAAATGTCCCCAGTCCGCCCAAGAATCTGTGAGAAACTCTCCTGGAGGTGTGACTTGAAGACCCTGCTGACAGAAGGCTCCGCCAGACGTTCCCAACAGACCCTCACGATATGCTTGGGCCTGCCAGGTCTGTCCGGCTTCCTCCTCCACCAGCGGATCCAGCTCGCAACCAGGTGGCGATCGGTTGACAGCTCCGTCCCTTTCTTTACTCGAGTGTCCGAGACACACGGCCGCAGGTCAGAGGACACGACAACAAAGTCGATCATCAACCTTCGCCCTAGGGTGCCTTGGTGCCACATGCACTGATCGACGCCCTTGTGCTTGAACATGGTGTTCGTTATGGACAAACTGCAACTAGCACAGAAGTCCAACAGCAAAACACAGCTCGGGTTCAGATTGGGGGGGCCGTTCTTCCCAATCACCCCTCTCCAGGTGTCACTGTCGTTGCCCACGTGGGCGTTGAAGTCCCTCAGCAGAACAATGGAGTCCCTGGTCAGTGCACTATCCAGTACCCCTCCCAGGGACCCCAAGAAGGCAGGTGGTGGTTCAAGGAGGGGCTAAATTGGCACTCGCAATAGCTAATTATTCCAACAAGCTAGCTAGTCGAACAACAATAAACAGACGGATAGCCGTCCTTTTAACTTCAAATGGCTCATTTTTGTATTGGGTGCTAATATTCTCCTTTGTCTATTAGCTTGTGTTGGACTTTTTTTTGGATTTTACTCCATTACGTGTTCACGCATCGAGAGTGGTAAAATGGATCACCTGGATTCAGTATATTTGCACACAACGAAGACAGTGTTCCCTACACCCCACACCCTGTGATAAGACAGTTGAATACATTGTATTGTTGAGCATGTGTGGACTGTCAACCCCCCTTGATACACACACTGTGTTACATTTCCTGCATGATGGAAAAGTACTGTCTGTCTGCCTTACAAATCTTGTATGTCAGCAAAAGCAAATCATTGTATCCTTCATTGCTAGCATGAGTAAAGTATTATATCCTTCAACACCTAGTAGGAAACTAAGCTAAACTAGCTAAAGTTGTAAATTAGCCAAAGTTGCTAGTAATCAGTACTGTCACTAACAATAACTCAGTACTATGCTTTGTCCTGTACAGCTTAAGATCGAGGCCAGACTCAGTCAGAGAAAATGTGGAGTACTACTTAGTATCACACCTAGTAGGAAACTGAGCTAAAGTTGCTAGTAACCGGTACAGCCACTAACCATAACTCAGTACTATACTATGTCCTGTACAGCTTGAGATCAAGGCCAAACTCAGTCAGAGAAAGTGTGGAGTACTACTTAGTATCACACCTAACAGGAAATGGAGAAAGTAACTAAATCACTTTAGGGCCTTAAGACACTGGAAGAAGTAACGGAGTTCAAAAGTAACAAGAGGAAAGTAACGGAAAGTAACGAGGGAAAAGTAACGATAAGTAACGAAAGAAAAGTAACGGAATAACGAATGAAAAGTAACGAAAAGTAAGAAAGAAAAGTAACGAAGGAAAAGTAACGAAGTAACGAAGGAAAAGTAACGAAAAGTAACAAAAGAAAAGTAACGAAAAGTAACGAAGAAAACGTAATGAAGTAATGAAGGAAAAATAACAAAAAGTAACTAAAGAAAAGTAACGAAAGAAAAGTAAGGAAATGTAAGGAAAAGTAACGAAAAGTAACGAAAGAAAAGTAACGAAGGAAAAGTAACGAAGTAACGAAGGAAAAGTAACAAAAAGTAAGGAGCACCACTTAGTACCACACCTAGTAGGAAACTGAGCTAAACTAGCTAAAGTTGCTAGTAATCAGTACAGTCTCTAACCATAAGTCAGTACTATACTATATCCAGTACAGCTTGAGATCAAGGCCAGATTCAGTCAGAGAAAGTGTGGAGTACTACTTTGTATCACACCTAGTAGGAAACTGAGCTAAAACTAGCTAAAGTTGCTAGTAATCGGTACAGTCTCTAACCATAAGTCAGTACTATACTATATCCTTTACAGCTTGAGATTGAAGGATATAATGATTCACTTATGCTAACCTATATGATTTACTAATGAAGAATATAATGATTCACTTATGCGTTGAATGACTGTTTTTTGCCCATCTCTGACCAATTTAGCATGTAAATGTTGATGGGAAGGTTATTCTAAAGTATATTTCTTGGTATCAGTCAAAAAGAAAAAGGATTTTGCATCACTTATGATGTGTATTTTAATCGGCCTTAAAGTGATTCAGTTCGTGAAAGTGTTTTGTCTAAGCGTCTTGCCACAATGTAAATTTGAATGACTGTTTTTTGCCCATCTCTGACTACATCCCGTTTCAGCGATGTATACTGTTTGATGGGCAGGTTATTTAAGATAATATGTCTTTTGGTTCAGTAAAAAGGATTTTGAACAACTTCAGTTTTTATGGCCTTAAAGTTGATTTTCAGCGCTGAAAAGTGTTTTCTGCAAGGGTTTGCAAATGTAACATTTGAATGACTGTTTTTTTTTGCCCATCTCTGACTACATCAGCATGTATATGTTGATGGGAAGGTTATTTAAAGTAATATTCTTTGGTTCCAGTCAAAAAAAAGGATTTTGAACAACTTCAGTTTTTTATGGCCTTAAAGTGATTTTCAGCGCCTGAAAAGTGTTTTCCAAGGTTTGCAATGTCATCATCTCTCGAGAGAATTATCTGTTTTTTTTGTGCTTCATTATTTGACTCTGCACAGAAAGAAGATAACATTCCCTACTCCCCACATCCAGAGATGAGACAGTGTGTGCCAGCATTATAAATATTCTTTGAATGTGTGACCGGTTAAAACTTTTGTAAAGTAAATACATTTCTATGGTTTAGAGAGTAAATGAATTATGATAGATTTACTTGAAACAACTAGTTTCTTTTATGACTGCTTTATACGATGATTTTTCTTCACGCAGCCCTGAAGAGTGTGTTTACAGGGTTTGCGCAAATGTAACATTTTTTAATGAATGGGTCTCTATTTGACTCGGTAAATCTGAAGATACTGTCTGTAATCCTTACAAATTCTTAATTCAGGCATTTAAGTTTGTTGATCGCGCGAAAGCAAAATCATTAGATATCTCTTTCCACAATGTGATAAATATTTCTTTGGTTCCAGTCAAAAAAATGATTTTGAACACTTCAGTTTTTTATGGCCTTAAAGTGATTTTCAGCGCCTGAAAAGTGTTTTCCAAGGGTTTGCAAATGTAACATTTGAATGACTGTTTTTTGCCCATCTCTGACTACATCAGCATGTATATGTTGATGGGAAGGTTATTTAAAGTAATATTCTTTGGTTCAAGTAAGATAAAAAAAAAATGATCTTTTGAATATCGGAGTTCAAGCAATTTATTCATATATATGTGATTAAAGTTCTGCATATGATTTAAGCGCCTATGAACAATAGTCGCTATTATTTCAAAGTGGTTTGTCATAAAGCGATAAACTGTGATATAACATAGATATAAGTTTTCTCTTGTTCCCATTAGTTGACTACATGAATATATACTAGCAATGGGTATATTCTGATTGGATCATAGGAGTTGAAATCTTTTAATTATATCCTGGTCATTCTGCGGACCGTCGTTGTGTATCGCTTCAAGAGATAGAGTGTCATACTTATGGTTAAACCGAGCTCGATAAAAAAGGATATTCTATACTATCCAAGTACATTCAGTTTTATGGAGATAAATAGAGAACTCATCGCTCTTTCCAGGGCGCCTGAAAAGATGTTATGCCTCAAAGGGTTAGATGGATAAAGGAAAAAATATTGGACTGCTTGCTCTCTCTATTGACTCATGTGTACTGAGCTGAATTATAGATAACTGTACAAGGTCAGCTGTCCGAGGACATAGATAACCTTGGTGATTCCAACTTTCCAGTTGTCAACCGGTGCCACAACTCTGAAAAATAGACAGTATAACAAGCAACAAAACAACAGCAAAACCACACTTATTCGCTAGCAATTAAAGTTCAAGCAACAACACAATCCTCCTCTGGCATAATAGCACTCAGCTGGACATATTCAATTGAATTCAATTCATTTTTGTAACGCCCAAATCACATCAACAGTTGCCTCAAAAGGCGACAAAGATTCCATCATTGGTCAATAAACAGAAAAGCAAGTTAAACAATGTCCACATGATTTTATCAAATGGACAACTGTCCCAGAATGTCCCCTGTCCTTAGACCCTCCTTCTCGGTGAGGAAAAACTACAAAAAACCCTTTGGGAAAAGTAGAAACCTCGAGGAGAACCACAGTGAAGGAGAGATCCTGCTCCCACGGACGGACAGGTTGTAGATGGTCCAGGACTGGCGCTTATCCATCTGCAGATGGACTTTAGAGAAAGAGCCACTCAGGAGGAAGGAGGGGCTCATCTAGATCATCTAGTGTGTGGAGAGTTCAGCTATTCAGAGATGTAGATCTGAGGAGAGAAGCTCGTCTGTTGTTGGAAGCATTCCTCTGTCAGTTGAGGAGCACCCTGGTCCACAGATCAGGTCAGGAGATGAGGCAAGGGCATCTGGGGTGAAGTCATCTCCAGGGCAGCATCCAGGACAGAGCTCACCTATGCTGCATATTAAAGCTGTTCCCACTTTCTCCCTCTTGGACTGGGGAACTCCCAGGCCAAAAAAGTCACACATGTTACACAAATGAAACACAACAATCTGCAATCAAATGGAATCACCTAAAGCACAAAGAAAAAGGAAAGAACATTAGAACATAAAACTGTATTAAAGCAAAAAATTGTAAAAGAATGAGTATTAAAATAGAACAGACAAATAATCATAATACACAGTGAATGTCTGTCCTTTGTTTTTGTATATATGATAACTACAACATGCAAGAGACTGCAGTTGAGACCAATAAACAGCGTGAAATAAATTCGGTAGAGGTACTTCAGATAATGGTCGAATTGTGGATGTTGGTCCAGGCATCAGGCGACCTGTAAAGAGTTCATAAGGTGAAAAACCAATGATTCTGTTCACAGTTTGACGAGCCAATGTCAGAGCCAGGATCCAAGACATGCCGGTTGAGTGACAGATTTTTTGCCAATTTTCTTTAAGTGTTCGATTCATGAGCTCCACTCGTCCTTTGCTCATTTTTTGCTCCTCTGTGGTTCAGAGGCAGTTTGGCCAATTGTAATTTCAACAGCTGATTCTCCAACACCCGTGTTTGTGAGTCCCTCACTAAGCACCGCTATCTGAGTCTCTAAATCTTTTAATTCATGTGCTTAGACCGTCTGAGATTGTTTCAACCCTCTTTCTTGTCTAGAAATATCGGCTGCCTCCCTCTGAGGCGTTTGTGTTACTGATTCTCCTCCACTGTCTCCAGCCTGAGCGGAATGTGTGGAATGTGTGCTTACTATGGATCGGATAAACTTTCTTTCAGTGTCCGTCAATGCTCCGTCCCCGTCTTCCATGTCACAAACTACGTTGCCAGCTAATCGTAACACAGCCATTTGATGAGACATATCTCTCCCAGTTCCCATATTGTCATATGGAGGTGGGGCGCAAGGGGCAGTAGGTCCCGCTTCCCCCGAAAAAGAAGCCAAGTCCGGGTAAAGTCGGGTTGGTTCCTTAACGTCACCTGGTACAGACACCACCTGTGTCTGTATCATTTGCTGAGAATGAGAGGACGAAGATTCGTCCTTTCTCACTGCACACAATGCCGTTGCCACCAAAGCCATATTATGTACACGTTTCCTTCTTTCCTCACTTTCATCTAATTCCTTCTTCATTCTTCTAACATCCACCCAACGCGCCTTCGCTATGTCCTGTCTCAATTGATCACAATGAGCATGAACATCAGTCTCCGTCTTCCGCAAACCATCACTCAAAGTGGTCCAAGTGGGGGCTCCCCCCACCACCACTTTTCTTCCTGCAACTTCAACCATTGTTTTTTCAGACATTCTTTTTCCTTACTACGTTTCTGTTTATCCACACCACTAACAATTTGTCGTTCTAATTCAACAAACAGGAGATTCCACCTTTCACCGTCACAACCACCCAATTCTGCACACTCGCGGTCAAATTCTCCGTCCATCTTAACCACAATTCTTAACCACAATTCTTAACCACAAATCAAGCAAGAGGCCACAATTACAACAACAATATAAAATACAATCCGCCGTTCTTATCCTACTCAGACCCGCAATCTATGCAGCCTAAAAAAAATCAAAACAAATACGCAACCAAGCACCCAAGTTAAGCAAACAAGTAGAAGCAATAGTAAACAATCAAACAAGCCAGTAGATACAATAATTGATCATTTCTTCACACAGTGTGATTCTAATGGGAAAATATTGGTCCTGTTTAAGTCAGGTTAGCGATCACTGGTGTCCATCTCTGTCCCTACACTATTCTTCGTCCTACCACTATAATTTGGAGTAATAGTCAATTAATCCCTGCCACCGCTCTCCTAATCTACGCACCTGAACCTAGAATTTGGTCCTTTTCCAATTAGGCCCTGCCACCACTAAAATATTTTGTCGTTAATGTTTCACATCAACACCTTTTATATATATATATATTCCAACAAACCAATATGCAAAAGTTAAATAATGATTCACACTAACACCTTTTCTCCAAAATTTCAACAAGCCAATATGCAGAAGTTCGATTATAAACAGGTTTCTGCTTACCTTTAGTTAGAAGGGCCCAGGAGAAAGGATGTCAGTGGTCACCGTGACGATCGTCAATAACCTCGGCTTTCGGTCAAACGTCCCACGTTTTCCTATTCTTGCCGTACCAAGTCGACGCCGCAACTGTAACCATTAGTCGACGCCGCGACTATATCCAAACCTTCGGCTTTCGGCCAAACGTCCCACGTTTTCCGATTCTTGCCGTACCAAGTCGACGCCGCGACTGTAACCATTAGTCGACGCCGCGACTATATCCAAACCTTCGGCTTTCGGTCAAACGTCCCACGTTTTCCGATTCTTGCCGTACCAAGTCGACGCCGCGACTGTAACCATTAGTCGTCGCCGCGACTGTGTCCAAACATCTGTTTCGTCTCTGTCCCTATTGTTTCACCACCCTCAACTCACGGTCGGGGTCACCAATTGTTGGAGTATGTGATTTTACTCCGTTACGTGTTCACGCATTGAGAGTGGTAAGATGGATCACCAGGATTCAGTATAGTTAAGTTCAATGAAGTTTATTCCCTAACAGTACAATTCTAATGCAGATATCTGGGTCGCTCCAAGGTTCCTAACAGCACACAACTACGTGCGTCTTATGCTTGGCACAGCAAAGAACGACACCTTTCCTTGGGAGACCCACAGTAATATATAGATAAGATCATGCACTAATTGGGACAGGAGCTCCTCTGCCTTTGGTGGTTTCTGCTCCTGGTACGAGGGCCGTCTTATCTCCTTATGTGGTGGATAGGACCCTCTTTGTTGCCTCTCTCTCCCAGGTATTTGTTTTAACTCTGCACAGAAAGAAGATAACATTCCCTACTCCCCACATCCCGAGATGAGACAGTGGCATATATCATACTGTTCATTATATGTGGACTGTTGACTCCCTCTTGATTCCCACAGTGTGTTACCTTTCTTGCATGATGGAAAAGTACTGTCTGTCTGCCTTACAAATCTTATAGGTCAGCACAAGCAAATCATTGTATCCTTCATTGTTAACATAAGTAAACTCATATGGGTTAGCAAATGAACCATTATATTCTTCATTATGTAATATCATATATTTCCGCATAAGTGAATCATTATATTCTTCATTAGTAAATAATATAGGTTAGCATAAGTGAATCATTATATCCTTCAAAGCGGAAGTGACATGGTAAAGTTCCAATTTGAAGACCTAAAGTCTTTTCCCATGTATCAGTCATAACATTAAACATGATACGATTGTCCTAGTTGATGGGAATCTTGTCAGCCGGAAGGGATGTACAAAACAAAGCAACTACATGGTAAAACGCTGTTCGGGAGCTGAAAAAGCCATTTAAGGCCATGAAAAAAGGTCCGTTTCCCTACCTTTTAGCCGCTGTCCCGTCTGTTTCCAGAATCTTCCGCGGGAACAGAGGATTGAGAGGAGGGGAAGGACGGTGTTTCTGGAGCGTATAAGGGCATGCAGGCTGCCCGTGAAACTAGTGACCTTTCGGCTTTAATGAAGTTTCGCGGAGATAAAGGTTGAGCATTTGGGCTTGGCCTACAAATGCGCAACGTGTGTGTGTGTGTGTGAGCAAGAGAGAATAGTGAAGAAAAGTGATGATTTGAACCCAAGATGTGCCTGTAGAACTACTGTGTGAGTAACTTTGTGTGCGACGAGACGAGACGTTCGGTTTTTATAGACATCGGAACGGTTTGTGTGCGTGTGCATAACACGTTCCAGCAGGCGACTGTCTGTGCACCTTGCGGTTCAATGCCATGTTGTCTACGAGGAAGCGCACAGTCTTCTGTAGAACGGCTGGCGGTCTGACGTCACGGGGTCGCGTGAAGTCTTTACCTGCCGCAGGTCTCGAGTACTCCTTCACCATTCGGGAAGGGCCTGCTCTTGGCCGGCGATCTCACTCCGTGCCGGCCAACATCTTAAAGTGGTGCAGGGTTAAGACCGTCCCAATTCCATAGAAACATCAATTACGTTCACTTAAAAAGCCACGCTACTGCGGACGAGAACGTAGGTTTTCCACAAGTATCAACGTGTTTTTCACTCCACGCATGTTCACGCATGTTCTCAAGGAACCAATCTTTTCTGCATTTTAGTGGTGCATTTGAATTGCTAATACCAACATAGTCCTACTTTTTTGTTTGGTCCCCTTCACGTTTAAGGTCTGTTGGCCCAGAAAACTACTTGGCCCCACCTTGTGTTGACCAGGGTTAACTACAACTGAATGTAGCCCTTGACCTTTGAGCTTGCGTCATTGACGTCTTGGTCTGTATGTGCACAGACTAACATCTGCTTGTCGAAAAACAAAAAGCAAAATACATTTGAAGATGCATCAGCATTCTTGTTCGTCATTCAACATTCAAGTAACAGACTCACATGGGGAAAAAAACAATAGATTATCCACATTAAAACTGCATTTTTAGCAACACAACAGTACTTTAATTCAGTCATGGCAAGAGTATCCCTAAGTCAATGTCACATTAAAACCAACAGGAAACAATTCTGCCCGATCGGGTCGTCTCAGGCGTAACCGTGAATGATGCCACAAACCGAGAGCTGTCTCCGTTTCTGTTCCAACAGGTCGTGAAACAGCCGTCATGGCAGCTTGCCTGGCTCTGGCTCTGCAAAGGAGGCTGTGGATAAGACCACGGCGTCCTGGATGACCCCCCACCCTGTGGGGCAGACACAGCTGGGAGGCCAGGGGAGCGTCCAGGCCCAGGAGGCGGGCCAGCCTGGGGAGGGGGAAGCGGCAGTTGTGGCTGCTGTGCCCGTGGCTGCAGAGCAGCGGGAGGTCGCGGCGGCACGCGCCCAGGTAGCGGTGGAGGGCACAGCTCTGCAGGAAGCCCAACATCCCGGCCAATCGGAGCAGCCGGACGGAGTTGCGCTCCTAACCTGGTTGATGGCCAGTGCCAGACTCACAGACAAGCTGTGCTGCATGGCACGGGCCGAACCTGACACACACACACACACACACACACACACACACACACACAAATGGAGGTGTAAGATTTAGACTCCTATTCTGATATTGTATTCATTTGACATGATCCAACTGCCAAACCATGTGTACCCCAAGGCTCCGTACCCAGGTTATACAGCAGGCTGAGGGCCTGCAATTCCTCCTGCAGGGGGTGCTGCCAGGCACGGTAGCAGTCCAGCAGCCAGCTCAAGCTCACCAGCAGGTGGGTGTCGTTGATGCGTGGGTCGTAACGGCGCGCTGGCTCGCCGCACAGGCGGTAGGAAGAGTAGAGGAGGAAGCGGCGCGGTGGGCGACAGCACTGCCATGCAGTCCTGGCCGCTCAGCCGCTGGATGATCATGTAGTGCCGCACGCTCTGCAGACGGTCGAATGTGAAGTCATAGACCTGAGGGAGGGAGGGAGGGAGGGAGGGCGTGTTGCACGGTCAGAACTTCTATACAGCAGCTGTCTGACAACGCTGTTAATAGGCATCGACTGAGATCATCCAAACCGTATATTTCAGAGATGACTAACCTCTGTCCACGGCTGCCGTTCACCAAGGCAACGATGTCGTCTACGGTGAAGCACGCCGTCTTCTGCAGTACGGCTGTCGGCCGGAGGTCACTGGGTCGCGTGGAGTCTTTACCTGCCGCATGGTCTCGAGCAGTCCTTCATCATTCAGTCTGCCCTCGGCCGGCGATCTCTCTCCCTGACAGCCGACATCTCAAAGTAGTGCAGTCGGCTTTGCGTGTCATGGTCGTGGATCTCCCGTGCTGGACACGTTGACATGCAAGCGCCCAGGGGAACGGCGTCATGTCTTCTCTTCGTTTCATTCTCTTCCGGCGCTTCTCGCCGTTGCTCCTGGTTCAGCCGCCATCCTCTCCCCACTGGCAGGCCTCTCTTGTGAGAGGTGAAACTACACAAGACAACAATTTCTATTTCACCACACTCTCTTTTACGATATAGCTATACAAAGAGCCTGTTATCTGTAATAAAGTCATTCGTGAAAGATAAAAGAAGGTTTAAAACTGACTGTTGCCTATTGATCATATCGATAGCGAAGTTGTCCATCCAAAACCTTTGAGACTGATAACAAACAAGCTGCAAAGACGGACGGTTTTGTTAGCTTTCTAGCTAACGGACGCTAGTCTACAGTACTCCGGTAGCCATGCACAATCAATTCAATCAATATGGTCTGTCTTTTTTTCCCTTTTACACCGTCCGCTCTGACTATACACAACTAACGTGAATATGTTGCTATGATATTATACTGTCCAACTGGCTTTATCGACTCACATGCGACGTGGTACTCTCCTGTTGCTCATTTGTTACCAACAAGGTAAGGGACGACATTTATTCGACCAGCCAGACATGGACATACTATCCGGCCAGAGACGCAGTTTATAGTTACGAATACGTCATGTCCGGCTCGTCGGTGTTACACTTTTCATTGCCCGTGTTTCATAAAACCCGAATGAGCTAAAGTTAACATTGCATCACCAGGCGAATAATGCGGGTTGAAGCTAGAATTTATTTTATTAACAGGCAATTTATTTTATTAACAGGCATTTCATTTCATTAAGGCATTTCATTTAGGGCAGTAGAGCACCTGAGCTCTGGGGAAGCCCAGCTGCTCTTCCTCCAGCGACTGCTGTATTTGTACGTTGTGGCGACTGACCGAGGAAGACAGTTGCAGTAGTTCAGAAAAAGCCCTGGGTCAAAGAAGGAACAATAAATCAGTTTAAGACGGAGTTGTTAACAGAGACTCACAAGTTCTGAAACATCTGGAATGTGGTAGAGGTCTTTTGAGTACAAACTGTGCACGAAGCAAGTTCTGCAGAAGATCAACGATCAGATAGATACATCTATATATACACACCCAGTCTTAGTATATACATATTATAAATACTACCCACTACCTATTATACTATTAACTGAGTCTTTATATTTCATATAATATATACACACACAACATATATATAGATAATATATATATATATATTTTTTGTGTGTGTGTGGGTGTATACATATATACACATATATACACATATATACACATACACACACACACATTCTCACTTACAGACACATGTACACACAACACATATACACATTCGCAGGAGCACACAGAATACACATAATACACACACATACATTGTGCATGCACACACACACTGTTTTGCTTACACACACACACACACACACAGATCTATTCATCTATCTGTCTCTAATCTTTCCCCCCCCCCCAGGGTAATTCAAGGAGCGGTTTGCGTTCACTGGCCACCAGGCTTGGTAAACAAAAAGAACCTTCACCCAGTCAGCTGTTGGCCGATTTCCTGTGCGGCCATGTTGATCTCCCTCAGGCTCTCCACGGACGCCTGGTCATCCTGCCGAGCTCCCAGGGTGCACTGCGACAACACCTCCTCGCTCTCCTGCAGACACGCCTCGGCCTGGACTAACCAGCGGAGGATGAGGAGGACGCCAGCAGTTTTAAAGCCCAGGCAGCATAGTCAACACAAACACAGGCTCGCTTCCCATCTACATTTCCAGTGCCACCGACCAGACACATGACCCAGGGAAATTCCTCCCCTCCCCGTCCCTCTTACGTCTCGGTGTGGTAAGGCCTCCTCTTCACTCGGAGACTCG